>MVGT01004544.1:928948-955408 GCA_002174775.1 Macleaya cordata | reverse complement strand
TTAAATAATATTTAATGGTCAAAATCAAAGTCAAAATCGCGGGTACCTTCGGTACCGATCCACATCGTGTTCCAGGCCTCGATTTGGGATCAATTAGTGTCCGATTTTCGCGCATGAATAGTCAAAATTGCATAACTTTTCGAGATCTACCCAATTGTATGGTTCGATTCTTCAAATTATGCTCCGAATAAAAACTCATTATTAAATGCTAGACTTAATTATTTTGGGTCGTTACACTAGCCGACGCTGAGGACCAAACTTATTGCGTCATGTTGGGGGCAATAGGAACTTGCACAGCACAACTAAATACACGCAAGTGTGAAATGTTTGGTTGGTGACTCATAACAAGCTGTATAGGATAATACAAGTGATATGCAGTTGGACGAATCCGAACTAATGCAGCCGCATGTAAAATGGCATGTCCCTAGGCTGCAACTGGCAGCTTAGTTCTCATAAGCATAGGCCGAGTAATGAGCTGAAGACGCTTCACAAATGATTTTGCTAAACCATTTTGTGTATGAACGTGAGCAACAGGATGCTCTACGTCGATGCTAAATACTTGGTAATAAGCGTCAAAAGCTCGAGATGTAAACTTGGCAGCTCTATCAAGACGGATAGATTTGATGGGAAATTCAGGGAAATATGCACATAATCGTATAATCTGAACGAGCAAACGTGCAAAGGAAACATTACGAGTGGATAATAGGAAAATATGTGACCACCTCACAGAAGCATCCACCAAGACCATAAAATATCGGAATGGTCCACATTGGGGATGAATAGGCCTACAAATATCTCCCTGAATTCGTTGCATAAAAGCTGGGGATTTAACAACAATCTTGGTTTAAGATGGTTTAAGTACTAATTTACCCAGAGAACACGCTGCACAAGTATAATCTTTGGACATCAGAATCTTCCTATTTTGTAATGAATGTCCATGCGTGTTTTGAATTATTCTACTAATCATGGTAGAGCCTGGGTGACCAAGTCATTCATGCCAAAGCATAAACTCTTTCGGGTCATTGAACTTCTGGTTCAAGATGGCATAAGATTCAACCCTTCTTATTATCTTATGATACAAACCATAGGATTGAGCTAGGAGCTTCTCTAATATATGTTTCTGGTGTAAGACAGTGGAGGTAATACACAAGTATTCCATATCATGCTCATTCACTTTCTCAAGGTGGTACCCATTACGACGTATGTCTTTAAAGCTCAACAGATCTCTCCTGGATCTGGAAGAATACAAAGCATCGTCAAGATCAAGTATTGTACCACCTGAGAGCATAATACTAGCTCGACCAGAGCCCTCAATCAGACTGGTCGTACCAGTGATAGTAGTCACGCAAGCCTTGAACATACTTAAGCTCATAAAATATTTACTACCACGGAGGATTGTATGGGTCGTAGCATTGTCTGCTAGACAAACATCCTCGCCATATTGGCTTTGTTTGGATATGTCTCTGCTTGGACCAATATCTCGGGATATGTCTCTGCTTGGGTCCATATCCTTTAAAAATAAAGCAAGTATAAGCATATACACAAAACACTTATATTATATATAAACAAAAGTAGTACAGAAAAGTAGTACAATTGGTTTGAACATACTCAACCCCCAATTGTATGGCAAAACTCTAATTGGTGTAAACATGCTCACCCCCCAATTAGTTTGCTTACATCCTCTTCTTCCAGATCGAGAATCATATCGGACAACTCCAGGTGGGTATCATCAGTAGGAACACCATTACAAATATAATTTGTCTCAGCACCAGTTTTGGCTTTCTTACATGAAGCCTGATACAAATCGACCAGGTGCTCGGCCGTATAACAATTACGCGTCAGGTGTCCTTTCATGCCACAATGATAACAGGTTACATCTCTAGGGGATTTATTCCAACCTCTCCTTTTACCTTGCTTCGTTTCGCCACTATCCCTCTGCTGGGGATTAGCGTTATCCCTCTTCTGGAGATTTTGTGTAGCATGATTTGGATTATTCCACTTCCCAGAATTATTCCGTCGGTAGCGTCTATCGCGCCTACCCTTATAACTGCGTCGTCCACGTTCCTGTCCTGAAGTAGTCGCTGCATAAGCTTCAGGTACAGACGTGGAACCAGTGGGACGAGCCTCATGGTTCAATAACAACAATTCGTTATTCTTCTCGGGAACTAGAAGGTATGAGATTATTTCAGAATATTTTTGGAACCTACGCTCTCTATATTGCTGCTATAACAGCACATTAGAGGCGTGGAAAGTGCTGAAGGTTTTCTCCAGCAGCTGCGCATCAGTAACAATATCACCACACAGTCTCTACTGCGAGGTTATTTTGAATAAAACCGAATTATATTTTGTTACTGATTTGAAGTCCTGCAACCGCAGGTTCTTCCAATCATTCAAAGCACCAGGATATATGACCATCGACAAGTGGCTAAATCTATCCTTTAAATAATTGCAGAGGACTGACGGATCTTTCACCGTTAAATATTCAGATTTAAGTCCCTCATGGATGTGGTGCCGAATGAAAATAGTGGCAGCAGCAGCACGACTCTCTGTGGTCGGCTGATTTCCTTCCCGGATAGTATCTCCGAGTTGCTTAGACACAAAATGGAGTTCTATATCCAGGACCCAGGAAAGATAGTTGTTTCCAGTGATATCTAAAGTAATAAACTCAAGCTTCGTTAGATTCGACATGGAAAATAAGACACTACAAGTATACCTTTTTGATTTTGTGAGATGCCCAGAAGCTTCGGGTTGATCACAAAATGTCGAGGTCTCGATCTTGAGAGTGGTAAAGACTCGTGCTGATAACGTGTTATAATACAAGTAATAGAGAAAGGGGATAGAGGATATTTCTTATATCTTAACTCTCTGTTACATAACAACATACAATATTTCATTTTTTCTTAACATAACCATATATGAAATGTACAAGCTGAAAGTCTCTCTGATATCTCTTAACTTCGTACAACTAACACACATATATATAGTGTAAAAGAAAGATAAGAAAGCATAGTAAGAAGACATTTAACTATGTGGGTGTCAAGTGTGGGACCTGCATGGGTCAAACCACTAACAAAACATGACACCAAATCGGTGGAACAACCACATATACGTAAGACGTGTTATAACAATACAGGATTTATCATACAACTAGCTTTGAGATTTCTTTTGTATAATTTTAGAAATTATACTGGCTTCAGACTTTAGAGTCAATTATATTAATTTTACTAAATTGACATCAAAGCCCTCCTTTTTATTCGTTTTAATGTACAAAGCATGTACCATTTGTTGAAAATAGTCCCACGTACAAAATGAGAACTTTTTTTTTTCTCGATAATAATCTAATATATTAACAAAAGCACAAAATATACAAGAAACAGGCACAAATAACCCACATAAGATACGAGAGTCTAGCAAACTCAATATATAATGATCCTAGGACACTCCACTTATTTTTTTAGGGTAAGTGTTATGAACACCTTAAACAAGCAACAACATATTTTTTGAGGTTAGGGCAAGTACCATGGGCACCCCAAACAACCAAACTCCTCCTTCGGGTCCTCGATTTGGAGCGGTAGTAAGGGATTTGAGGGAGAAAGCAGAGAATGTGCCTTTAGGCACAATATGTGATGTACGACACAATCTCTGCCTATTGGCACAGATTGTGCCATACGGCACAATCTTTGCCTCATCCCAAACTATGAAAACAATCTAAGACCATATTTCAATGTGGAACAAAGGGTTTGAAGGGTATTTAATTTTCGGTAGAATTTGTGCCATATGGCACAGATTGTGCCTCCCATGTATCTTCTATCCATGGTACTTGCTCTCTCTCAATACCTTAAACTGCTACCCCAAACTCCTACCTTAAGGGTTTCCCATGGCACTTGCCCTTATACGGTGCTACACTTACTGCAAAATGTACTGCCAACCTTACTGCAAAGGCTATTTAAGAGGGTATTTACATCAATTTGAGAATGACGTAAATCACGAGGGATATGAAACTATTTAAAAACTATGGGATGACTAGATAGTAAGGTTTGAAGTAGGAAAATGCTATAAGTTTCGCATTTTTGTTTTTTATAATCTTGAAGAACTAATCATACAAAGTTTTCCCTCGTTTTATTGTATAATTGCTTCTAACTCATAACTTAAAAAAAACAGAAAACAAGCAAAAAAAAAAAAAGAAAAGAAAAAATTAAGATTGGAATTCATTAATAATATAAAATTGTTAATAAGCGTGTACTAAATTGGCTTATCTAAGTCAAGGACAGGGGGTAAGAGGCCCATGCTTACAAGTTACGTCCAAATGGAAATTTTAATTCCAGGTCTTCTACTTGACATGGTGGGTTCATGGAAGCTCTACCCACAGCAAATAATTCAAACTAAACTTCTGCAACTTGTGATTTTATAGAAAGAGAAAAAGGATATGCAGGGCCGGATCTGAGATTTTGGTGGCCCAAGGCGAATTCCTGAAAACAGGGCCCTATATACTAATATGGAAACGAAAGTAACTACCTATTTTTTTTATTAAATTACGATAATATAAAATTGCAATAGGATCAACTACAATTAAGTTCTTTTACAATATTCAAATCAAAACCAACGCCTACAATTATTCCTTAAATATTCTCATAACAATGACGAACTATCCAAGAAAGTAGAGAAAATATAATAACTTAAAGATTATTCTTTTTGCATTTTTAGCTGCAAAATGACCAATTAAACTTGCATAATCGAGAATTACTTACCACAGGTCTTCAGTGGTTCAAATTTTATGAGTGTGTGTTCTACTTAATTAATCTTTTATAAGAATTTAAGTTTCTTAAATTAGTGTTATAAAAAATTATAGAGATTACATAATTTTATCGAATATGAAATAGAGAGGGTTTTTAGCTTTCTAGTGTTCGGGTTCTTTTATTATCAAAGAGAACACGTTTTGGTGAAAGATGAAAAAAATGGTAGTTTTAGTAAGTTGTTTGGTAGGTTTTTTTAATTAGGGGTATTTTAACTTATAAAGTAATTTTTAAAAGTATTTTTAAAGAGTCCGGTTCCATAGACATAGTTATATAGACATCGTTATTCATAGCATCTTTGTGGGGTCCATATGGAGATGACCTAAGAACTGATTTTTTATAGGGATGTTCTTCTCACCATGTAAATCATTCTCACCAAATATCATATCATTTTAAAATTACATTGATTGAAAAAATATACGGCTTGTAAAATCACCCTATTTTTTTATGGGGTTAAAATTTTTAAAATGATATGAATTTTGGTGAGAATGATCTAAATAATTAGTAGAATATTTCTACAAAAAATCAGCCCTTGGATCATCTTCAAGACGGCCCCACAGGAATCTTGTAAACATAATGTCTGTATAACAATGCCCATGGAACCAGACTCATTGCTAAAAGTGTAGTTTCTCAAAATTAGCAGCCGAGAAATAGGTCTATAGGTATATATATAATTTTTTTCGGTAGAATATATATAATTATATATGGTACATAGAAATTTGGGGGCCCTCAAAATTTGGGGGCCCTAGGCGACTGCCTTCACTGCCTTCCCTCAGATCCGGCTCTGAGGATATGCTACTGCCCGAGCGTTCACATGCTCGACTCGAGGTAATGATCCGCCGTTGGATGTTCTCCCCACATCAAGCCTGTTCGACCACCATAGCCGTCGGATGTGATCGAAAATGTTGTTTGTCTTATGTCCAGCAACATCTGACGACTTCTATTTATCATTAGGTCAGGGCAGTAGTAAATCCAAACTTTCTAACACTATTGACTGGGTATGTAAGATGGACCAAGAGTTGGCCCGAGCAACTGGTCCATTTTGTAATTGCATATTAAGGCTCAAAATTTGAACCTTTCAATGGGCCCTAATTAAATCTATAACCACAAAAAGGAAAGAGACATTTTATAGGCGCCTCCAAAATCTTATTAGCAAGTTATGGTTATTGACACCCTTCAATTGGCATTTGTATTTGTATTTGTTGTTGTTGACAGGCTTCAATTTTATTGACATTTTCTAATTTAAAATTGAATTTTTTATTTTTTATTTTTTTAGAAGAATTGAATTTTTTATTTCAAAACTACAAAATATATTACGAAACATGTAGGAATACTTGAAAAGGAATTGATTCATTATCTTTTGGATGATAAATTCCATAATGGGGAAGAAGATTTTAAATAATGAAATTATTTGACCAAAATGGAGACTACTACTAGTAATTGTGGTGTCACACATAATGGGGCCTGCCAAAAGGATATTTTAAAAGTGCACCCCTAAAATTTTCTAGCAGGCTCCAATTGCTTTGACCCTATCAAAATCCAAGGTCTGCCATAAAAAGACCAAGTCTAACTATGGAAACGTTCTTAAAAAAGAAAAAATCTACTATTAAAAACCAAATAGAGCGCTATACCATACCCAATCAGAACCATTACCATTAACCCGAACCCAGTTCCACAATTGGAGCTGGGAGGAACCAGAACCATTGTGTATTATAGGTTTCGGTTCTGGTTACTTTAATTAGTACCCGAACCGGAACTGGCCGGTTGACATCCTTATCAACGATTTCAAGGTATTCCAATGAATCAATTTCCTTTCAACAAATTTATTTTTTTTCTTATTCTCACAATGGGCTTTTAGAAGTTCACGGAATGAAAATCCAAGTCCATAAAACACAAACGGCTGATTGATAATGAGAAATTTTACTAGCACCATACATTTGTTGTGGCGGGCTCGTTTTTGTTTGACCTATGGTGAGCCTTCACTCATGGCGAGCCCGCCAACAAATTTGTGGGGAGTGCCAATAAAACTTCCCATCATGATTTCTACTCTTCTTGCTGAAGGGTTTAAGGCTTTAAGCATTTTTTGTCAAGGGCTTTACAAAGAGACCCATGTGTAGATAGATGCTAAGCCCATCAGAGGAAAGATTCCAACAAAAATCGACTGAATATGATTTGTTCTTTTTTCTATTTTGGGAAAATTTTAAAGCGCGCCCCTAAAGCTTAATGATGGCTAGAATTAGTTTGACATTGCGTAAGTCTGGACCATGCCACCAAATTTTTGGTGCCCGCTAATATAAATTTTTATTTATTTTTTATTCCATCAATCAAACGTGGGTGAAAGTGAAACGTACATAGTTAAAGAACCCAATAAAATGCTGCTAAAAGTGGCATTTATTGAAATTTTTTTAGCAAAGGAAAACCTATATAATAGAATAAGGAGGAGGGCCCGGCAAAGCCCTCCAGCAGTCTCATTGTTAACCATATTACAAACTTGAGCCATAGCTCTATTGGAGATATTACTGAGCCAAGTTTGGGAGACTATAATTCTACAACCAAACTTAGCTAATTTAAACACTGTAACTGAAATATCATGAGTGACATAATTACAAGCAAAAAAATTCTAAACATTTATAAAACTTTTTAGCTTCAGATAACACATCCTTACTTCTCCATCAAACACTAGCATTATTTCAAAAAAATGTATCCAAAACATCTTGGTATTGCATTCAAGCACCATTTTTTTTTATTTTATACCCAAGGCTAATGCCCCATTGAACAGATAGCAAAGCCCCCCCCCCTGTAGTTCATATCTTCGGCGGGAAAACATCTAACAGGCACGCTTTTTGCTCCTTCCATTGTTCCTGCATAGTCTGTAAGAATAATACCAATTCCTGAAATACCCTTTAGATCAGTAAAGCATCCATAATATCGAATATTCACATGGTCCAAACTCAGAGGATTAACATGCATTTGAAAGGAAGTAATAATTCTAGCTTGGTTAACCCTATATATCCATAGATTCAATATGTAAACAAATTTTCCTAGCTAGATCAGTAGGATTAGGAACAAAGTTACTAGAAACCTTCTCACATCTGGCTTTATTGAATCAAGTTCCTTTATTTTTATCCAAAATTAAACCAATTCAGACCTTAGTTTTAATTTCTACAAATGCAAAGATTTGAAAAATATAAACATTTGCAAGTTGAAACAACGGGATAAATTCAATCCACCACAACAACATACTCTCCTTGCAAAGCCATCTAAGAAACAACAAGTCTATATACAGGCTGGAAATGGTTATGTCGATTTCGACAAAATGAAAATCCACACTCTAAATGTAAATTTTCACGTGGATCCCACAATTTAAACAAATTCAGACAGAAATTATTTTCCGTCTGCAAAGCTTTTTCCCTGAAAACGAGAGTAAGTAGAGAGAGAACATGGAGTTTGCTGTCAGCTAGGGATAGAAAAGTTTGGTGTATAAAAGTTCATTCCAGGTATCTTGAAGTCCAGGCAAACACCAATGCACGCAATCAGCGTAGCTCACTGGGTTCGCTAATTGCTCTTCTGTTAGTGGGCTCCACTGTTTCTTGTAGATGGATGTGTGGGCGTCTTTTCTGTACTCCGAGAGTTGGGTTATGTTTATAAATGTGATGGGTACGTTTGATGTACTGAATACTTGTTTGATCAGTTCCATTATGCTTTTGCGGGACCCACTGCCCCAATATGTTGGATCTTCTATGGGTGTCGTTTGATTGTAGCAGTTTCCATTTGGTTCTCCTCCCCATTCGATGCTCCTGCAAAACGTCCAAAGTTAAACATTCATATTTGTTAGAGGATTTTGTTAACATGTGCCCTAAGGGCACATGATAAGCTTTTCGGTTTTGTGTTTTGTTTAGTTTCTTAAAGTTGTCCAAATGAGCTAATTTTTTTATATGTATGTTATTTATACTATTTGAATCATATCTAAAAAAATCAGCTCAATCGGAGTCCTCTAGCACCCTCTAGCATCACAAATACTTAATTTAGACTTTAATAGTATGAATGAACGGCTGACATTTAAAGTGATTTGTTTAGAGGGTTAGATATCTCCGATTGAACTGATTTTTTGTTGACATCTTATAAATAATGATAATATTATGTTTACAAAAATTCAGCTGATTTGAAGACCCCTAACTTGAAAAAAAATTCCTTCACAAATATCCTTATCGTGTGCCCTTAGGGCACACGTTAACAAGACCCTTTGTTATAATCTCATATGGACGACTAAGCATAAGATTAATGGTGGATATGTGTTCTTGGGCATTCTTTTTTGAGAATGGATCGACTTACAACTTCATTTATACAGAGGTTTATGTGGGGTCCATATGAGGTTGATCTAAGAGCTAAGGTTTTGTGAGGATGTTCTCCTCATCATGTAGATCATCTTTACAAAAAAATAGTTCATTCTAAAACTTCTAGCCCTATCAAAAATTGATCAGAAGTTAATTAAAAATTAACGGTGAAAAATAAACGATGAAAAACAGAGTCATGTTTAATGAGGTAAGAAATTTTAGAATGGATTCATTTTTAGTGAAGTTGATCAACATGATGAGGAGAACATCTCCACAAGTCGATCTAGACTCTTTTTTCACAAGCCAATTTTCAAGAACAATTTCTATGAGAGTGGGCGACACTAAAATACAAACTTTATATGGAGCAATGTACTTACTTCTCATGGTACGGCGACATACTAGTGAACAAGACCCTATTTTTCTTAGGATCTGTATTTCTTTCTACCCATTTCACCATATTTTCTATTGCCATACGATACGCATCTTCTGTTACCATCTCCTCGATTTCTTTCTCCTCATCATCGAACGATCCAAGCCTATATCAAAGAGAATGTAAATTTTTAGGAGAATTGAGCAAAAGAGGTAGTTTATTAAGGTAAATTGCATGAAAAATAAGAGAATGTATTATTTGATCATATTAGCTAATCAAATGTGCGATAGTTGTTTTTTATATGTTATTTCGCTAATATGACTAATTTAATCCATTTTTATTTTTATTTTTTCAAATTCAAACACTCCAATAATTAATGTTTTTTAGTTAAAATATAAAACTCGTCAAGTCATATTAGTTAACGTGACATGTACGCATCAACTGCCATATTATCTAATTACCTAATGTATATACGTGTTCTAGATAGCAACATTGCTAGGGAATTAATACCTTGGCTGTGAATATAGTGAGCGAGTCGATGGTTTTCATCGATTTGGCGTTTTCAGGGATGACGCTGTGAAGGAGACAAACCATGGAAACGTATTGACCCCGATTCAACGAGTCACCAACGAACAACATCCTCTTACCTCTAAGCTTCTCTAGCATGAAAGTTGCATTGAAGCTGATTTTCACGACAAAAAGAAAACACACACACACACATTGTAAGCTCACTTACTGAAAATTCTTAAAATTAAGTGCTGAAATTAAATTTTACCAAACACCACCTAAGTTGAAAACCAGATTCAGATTTTTGGTAAATCATGATCTATCAAGCTTGACGGTTTCATTCATCATTGGGTTCCATTACTGTGGGTCCTACATCTCAAATTTGGAGTTTCAATTGTTTTCAAGTCTAATAAAACGTTGACTCGTCTCGACTGGATCAGATGATCCAGACACGAGTTGGACCTCACTAAGCTTGAGTTTCACTAGTTCTTGGTGAATTTAACCGATTCGAAGGCCAAGTTAATGCTGAGTCAGCCGGTTTGTACTTCTTGCTGGTTTATTACATGAGTAGAGTTGAGTTAGTGCTACTGGTGATTCACTCTTAATTCGGTAAAGAAAAATCGGCTTGTCGAGATGACACAACTGAGCCAACTCAGTATTGGCCAATTTTAAAAAGAATACCTGCTGGAATCCTTGTATTTGGTGACTGTTATCTCAACTGCAACAACCTAACATGTTACCATTTCATCAGAATTATCTACTGTTCAGATTAGAAAAATAATCAATTAACTTAAAAATGTTAAAAAAAAAATTTCAAAAAGAAACAAAAAAAATTAGAAAAAAAACAAATTGAAAACCCTGTAATTTAATTAATAAAAATTCAAATATAGTAAAAACAATTAATTAGAAATTGAAAACAGAAAAATAAACCTGGGTAAAGAACATCCATGAGGCTGCCATCTCCAAAACTGGTACCCTTTATCAGGCCTTCCATGTTCTTGACAAGTGAGTTGAGGTTGTATATAAGGACATTCTGACTCGTCATAAAGCGGCCGAGTTGACTCGTCCCAAACCCACTTCCCACTAAACACATCACACCCTTCCTCTGTCTCCCCAACAGCAAACGGCACCTTATTTTTCTCTACCCCCATAAACAAAACCCTTTTCAGAAAAACGATCCAAAATTTACAAACTCAATAAATTTGACTCAGTTATAAATTCAACTCAGTTAATAAGGTATAACCCACTCACCTGTTTTTATCAATGTGGGTTGGTCTGGTTTTTGATGTTCTGAGTCTGGTTGTAGCTGTTGAAAAGATTGTTTTAAGAAGCAACTAAAATTGTTCTCATAAAGAACAGAGAAGAAGAAAATGAATGCAACTAAGGTGAAGAGATAGGGAGAGAGTGGAGAAGTTTTTCTAAGAGAAGAAATGGAGATGGAGGAAGAGGAAGAGGAGGAGGAGATTAGGGGTTTCATATTTTTTTTTTTTTTTTTGCCAGGTAATTTGTGGCAGCTTCTCTGATATTGAACTTATTGCCTACATGCATGAAAATATATATAGAGAAGATTAATTAGCATCAAATCTATATATTAAAAAAATAGATTTTTGATTTAAAGAATGTATACTTTTGGCAACAAATTTTGAGGACAGAATATTTTAGATGGGGAAGCCAAAGATGGAAGGGGTCAAGAGGACCCAATAAGGAATTGCCATCTTTACATGGATGTGATCCAATGATTGATATTTGGCGAAATTATTTTTATAACATTTTTCACAAAAAATTAGTTCATTTTAAAATTTCTAATAGCATTAAAAATTAATTGAAAAATAAAAGTTAATTATTCGATATTAGAATAATTTACTAAGGGTTGATTTTCCAACAGTCTTTTGTAGGCGTTAGAAGTTTTAAAATAAACTGATTTTTTGAAAAATAATCTATACGATGGGGAGTAACATTCTCACCAAATATCAGCTATTTAATCGTCTCTATGTGAGTCCCACTAAATGATGGAACAAAAAAGTTACACAGGATTTGGAGACAAGGGAACTCTACAAGAGGTATTGGGACCTGTTCGTAAGTTTTAGACAACACTGCATACATGGACTTTGCCATTTGTACAAATTAATGGTGATCACTTATTGGTTCATTAAGTTATCCCCGCGTAAAAACTAATATTAATGCTACAACCACATAATTTAATCACATAAAGGTGGTTTACATAATAAAGTGGTGAAATATAATTGGCACCTTAACTGATGCATCTTTGATTTGCTAACAAAGGCTCCAATCATATCATGCCATGCCATATCATCATGTGAGCCAGTCTTTATTCGGCTCAATTAGGTGAATCTTTGTATTATTAAAAAACTATATGACATACCACCTGATTCATATTCATTTTCAAAAGGAAGAAAATAGAAAAAATTGGGAACATCCGAACAACCACTAATTAGGATTTGAATATTTTTTTGGAGCTACTATTTTAACCCTTAATTTTGATAAGTATTCATGATTTTATCAAATTAGAAATAGCGATTTACAGGTATATAATATGATGTGGACCATATGATCTTTGATCAAACATTGATATAAGATTGCTCTTAGTACACTAGAATCAACTATTAATTAAAACTATATTAATATGATTCTTAGGTTGAAAGGTAAGGAGAAAAAGAGTAGTAGGTACTTTGTTTTAATTTTTTTTTTAAAGCAGTAGTAGGTACTTGGTGATATTTCAGATTCAATTTCTTTGGTTGGGAAAAACTGTTGGTGATATTTCAGCTTCAGTTGGTTTGGTTGGCAATTTGTGTCTCTCAAGAACCATTAACAAAAAAAGAAAGAAAGAAGGGAAATTGACTGTCAAGTACTATCTCACAATTGAAGCAACTCATGGTCCATCTTTATATAAACAAGAATAGTGTTAAACCTACAGCAAACCTTATAGTAAAGTGCGTCTGCCAGTACCGGCATAAATTTCATTCATCTTCGTGATTTGTGCTATTTTAAAATAATAAAAATTTAGATTAAATGTTCTTTGCCTAGATTCTGTTGTAATTCCAAATCTTGTTCTTATTGGAAACATTTGTTGTCACTGACATCAAATATCGAGGTTCAAATCTTAACACTAAATCCAAATGATGCTGAAAAAATGTTTTGAGGATTATGCATAAGTCAAGAACTTTCGAGTATACTGAACAGAATGATTTAAGAGATTTGCACATGTGCGGTACCGTGCGGGTACCAGTGGCACCTAGTGCAAGTAGGCTTACTCAGGCCTGGAGACTGGTCGAGTCAAAGTTGAGATGTCCTTCCGAAGTTTGAATCGGTTTTTGACCTACTTGAGGCTTGTTCTTACTGGTTCTGATTTGGCTGCTTATGCATGGACGGATAGGATTGAAAACCTCAAGGCCAAAGCCCATCCAATCATTTTTTTGGGTCGAGCTGAATTTCGGTCCCAAAACAAGCTGGTTTATTCGGCTCAATTGCTAGCCCAAAAGGATTAGTGTTTGTTCAGAAGGGAACTCTCCCACCAACAACACCCCCTCCTAACAGGTCCCGTTAGGTTGGGACTTGGATCAATTTGGTTTGACTCCAGGCAGTCCCCATTTTGGTCAAACTTTCTTCTTCTTTTTACACTTCTCTCTCTAACTGTAGGAGCAATGAACAACCCAAACCCACTGATTCCTATAACTTGGGTCTAGTCATAATCCTTATGGGCTCAAGTCGTATTGAATCCTAAGTCTCACACATCGGGCTTAATTTAAAGCCCACAACCAATAGAAGAGCCTACAACTTGACCAGCCCAACCTAACGAGTCCAAGCAAATTGGATCTTATTGTATGACAAAACCACAGGGTTTTGGAGGGGAAGGTCTCATTTCACCATGATAAGGGGGTGCAATAAGATTGCAGTCTGCCATTAACAACAAACACTATTTCAGGTGGGGGTGGGGGTAAGATTTTGCAGGGCGCGTATAAAATGACTCTTTGTTTAAACTAGAAGTAGATTGCCACTCACGGGACTCAGCAGAAGCATGACTACCCCCAACTCATGTAGGATTTACATGGGATGATACGAGAGCTGGTTCTTTGTGAAGACGTTCTTTTCACCATAGAGACCGTCCTCACAAAAACTTCACCCATTTTAAAATCTCTAATCCTATCACGAAATGGTTGAAAATCAATAATCAAATGGACATTGTTTTTAATGTTGATTTCTAACAAATTTTAGATGAGCTTTTGATGGGAATTTTTTTTTTAGAATGCGTGATTTTAGTGAGGATGTCTCAATGATGAAGTG
Source organism: Macleaya cordata (assembly GCA_002174775.1). Lineage (NCBI taxonomy): Eukaryota > Viridiplantae > Streptophyta > Magnoliopsida > Ranunculales > Papaveraceae > Macleaya > Macleaya cordata. The sequence goes on along the minus strand of MVGT01004544.1, from coordinate 941,102 downwards.
AACATCCTTATAAAAAATTAGCCATTAGATCATCCGATGTGGGTCGTAAACATAAAACGGTATTCTAGGGGGCTTTAATACCAGAAATGATTTTTAGACCGACCGTTTTACAAAACCAATGCCAGACGCCTATGTGGCAAGGTGGGACCCACCATTTTTTTTTCTCTCAAAAGTATTTTTGAGAGTTTCTAACTTATGTGGCAGTGGGACACACCATGCCACATAAGCATCAGACATTTCTTTTGTAAAAGGGTCGGTCCTGCTTTAACACTGGAGTCTAACTATCTCCACTCTAATCCCTGCTTGGTACAACGTGAATATTCGCAAATGCAAAAATTAACGGTTCTTGTAGGTGCTAATTAAAATTCTATAATTTAGAAAAAAAATAAATCAAAAATTTTAGATTGTTTATTTTGTAAGCATATTGTAAATCCCACTAAATTTTTCTTATTAGATGCCCTTATAAATCATCTACAAATACATGATAAACAATAAATTTTCGTATTTACGAATATTCACGGTGTACCAAGCTTGGCCAAATTTTACTCAACTGAGGGTCAGATGGATGAGTAGTGCTAGAGAGTAAGCACATTTGGGGGGAAGAGAATCCCTCCTTGAGGTGGACGGTTGTCCATGCCTTGAAGTTTGGGCAAGACGGAACTCGAGGATGTGATTCAAATCACGAGGGGATAATGGCCTTACGATGGATTTGGGGGAAGAAAATCCCCCAAAATGTGCGTACTCTCTAGCATTTTTCCAGATGGATTAAGCCACGTTGCAGTTCCAGAAGGCATTTCAATCCAACACCCGGGAGTATAGGATCTTTACTCAATTTTCTTGCAATCTCCATCCGCCTTCTGCCCTTGCTGGGGCTTCACAACTTCGTAAACTCCGTTCTCTCTGTTAACTGCCACAAATTTTATAAACTCAAATGCAAGTGCTGCTGCTGCTTCCTCACCATCATCAACTTTGTTCTATCCTGCGCACCCCAATTTCTCACTCCTCACTTTCTCTCTCTAACTCATTTCGATCTGCCAAAATGTCTTCTTCTGCTGTGATCCCATCCATTTCACTCCAGAAATTCTCTTCCCATCCTTCAGAGTTCTTCAAGAGCTGTAACTCTTCCAGTTTTTCTGGTTTCAGACATGGCTTTCGAGTCTTTAACCCTAAGAATCTTGATAAATCTAGGGTTTTTATGAGTGTTTCTGTCGGATCTCGTACTTCTGTTGATGATGCCTTGTTTTCTGATTACAAGCCCGCTTGTGCTTTTCTATTCCCTGGTCAGGTAAGCGAGATTTGATTTCTTTTTTGGTCAATTGGGTTTGGAAAAAAAAAAAGCTGAGAATTGGATAGGCATTTTGATGAAAATGTTACTAATTTGACATCTATGATGGAATGATTAATTTTAGGGTTTTTCTGTAACTTACTTCAGTCATACTTGTTAGATTTTAGGAAATGTGTGAAGTTATCCAGAAAAAAGTATAAAATTTGGGTTTTTTTGTTTGACCTCCTTGGCTAATTGGCTAAATAGCAAGAGGCCTGGCATTTTCAGTTTAGTGACATGTAATCCCTAATTTATCTGGTGCACTAAATGTTCATAATAAATGATCAACATGCATATTATACATTTATACTTTAAAGTAACAATTGTTGTGAGTTTAAGCTTGTTTCCTTAATTTTGCAACAAATGTGCTTAGAGAGGGCAAAAATAATTGATTTGTTATGTACATGTACATGATTTGAAGATCAAAGTGTAGTTGAATTCATGGTCTTCGAACATCTGTCATTTGTATTTTTTTTCTCTTTATTGGTAAAACTACAAGTAGTAGGAAATTGCCTAAGCCCAGGTCTTAATTTTGAACACATGGTTTTTAAATGGAAGATAATTTTCTAACTGGTGCATTGCCCCTGTTTCTTCAATTATTTATGTATATAAAAAGAAGAGTTTTAGTTTTCAATTTCTGAGTTTTGATCAAGACACAGGGTTGGACTGGGGTTGTTCAATTAAAAAACTGATTTAGCTTGGTTTCCATGTACGATTATTTTACCACATGGACGCCACCATGTCTAGTCGATTCAAGCTTCTCTTAGTTGTTGGCTTGGTTTAGTGTTGAAACGGTCATGTGAATTGCTGGTCTTACTTCTGCAGCATTGTTTATTTAATTCTGTTGTCATGTCTCAGGGTGCACAAGCTGTAGGAATGGGTAAGGAGGCTCAGAATGTGCCTGCTGCTGCTAACTTATATAAGCAGGCAAATGACATACTCGGGTAAGGTGAATAGATATCAAGAATATCAAATGTGACTTATTCTCTTTTCAGTTCATGTTATATATTTAGTCTACAAACCTATCTGTTCTGAAACTAGTGGTTATTTGTTCACTACATAAAATAGCTTGCATGAGTGTGTATGGAATTTAAAAAAAAATATGATTCTTATGTGAGTATTTGTGTTGTTTTCCTGAATGCAGTTTTGATCTTCTTGATGTTTGCACCAATGGACCGAAAGAGAAACTGAATTCAACAGTAATAAGCCAGGTACTCTCCCCCACAAACCCGACACTGATTTCTCTTTTCACGAGTGCCTTTCATGAAAAATACATAATTTGGCTAGTCCTTTTTATACTTTGCTCCATAAGCATAGGTTTATCGAGACATTTGAAGGAGCATGTGCCACAATGCTATCTTATGTTTCTCTGTATGCATTTTCAGTGAGTCACTGTAGCAGTTGATTATGTGTTTTTGCAGCCAGCTATCTATGTCACAAGCCTAGCTGCAGTTGAGTTATTGCGTGCTCGCGATGGAGGACAAGAGATAATTGACTCAGTGGATGTCACTTGCGGTCTAAGCCTGGGAGAATATACCGCTCTTGCATTTGCTGGAGCTTTTAGGTAGATCACACGAATTACTTAGTACAAAGTTGTTAGCGCTATCACTAATTCTTTTCCTATCTTTCTTTACTCTGTTGGTAATTGTTTAGGGCTGCTACTATTTAGGTCATGATGTACAAAAGTCTATGGGAAACATGTTACTTTCCCACCGTAGTTTGGGTATTCCCCAGCACACTCTCAAAATTTGAACAACCCAAAACATTGTACTAATGTTTTAGTACAAGGTTTCGGCATATGGAGCACCATCTTCATTACTTCACTGCTGCATCATATATTGTGCACTTCGGATTTTATATACTTACGGTTCTATTGTGTAATGTCAACTGATTGAATTTTTGCAAGTTTCTCTTATATATCTCCTTAACCAAGTTAGTTCCCCTTCCACAGCTTTGAGGATGGACTCAAGCTGGTCAAGTTAAGAGGAGAAGCAATGCAGGTATATTGAACAATGAATAGATTATTTTTCTATCTTACATGGAGGTTTAATGCCCTGTCAATTGATATTCTATTATGTATTTGTCCAGGAAGCAGCAGATGCCGCTAAAAGTGCCATGGTCAGTGTCATTGGACTCGATTCAGAAAAAGTCCAACTGTTATGTGATGCAGCTAACAAAGAAGTAGATGAGAAAGATAAAGTTCAGATTGCAAATTTTCTATGTCCTGTAAGACTGCTTATGAAAATTTTCGTTTTTACTCAGTAAGCTTTGCTCCTCGAAAAAATAAATAAAACTATGAGTTTTGACATGAAATCCATTTTTATAATGGTAGGGAAACTATGCAGTTTCTGGAGGTTTAAAGGGAGTGGAAGCATTAGAAGCTAAAGCAAAGTCGTTCAAGGCTCGAATGACAGTAAATTCTAAACTTTGTCTATTAGTTTATGCTATTGTTTTGGCACTTCCTCTGTATTTTGATCTTGCCAACCAAATTTCTTGATATATAGTATAATTCTGCGACCCAATCACCATTGTTAAGCTAGCTCTCCCCTTCTTTTCTTTTGTTTCTTCTCTCAGGTACGTCTTGCTGTTGCTGGTGCTTTTCATACTAGCTTCATGGACCCAGCTGTGTCAAGATTGCAAGCTGCTTTAGCAGCAACAGAAATTAGAACTCCTAGAATACCAGTCATATCCAATGTTGATGCACAACCACATGCAGATCCTTCTACAATTAAGAATATATTGGCACGTCAGGTGAGCCAATTAAAATTTCAAAAGTTCTCTTTTGTGATCTGATTATTAATTGATTGGACTCTTATGAAAATACAGGTGACTTCCCCAGTTCAATGGGAACTGACAGTAAAAACCCTCCTAACCAAAGGGCTCAAGAAGAGCTACGAATTGGGCCCTGGAAAGGTAAACTTTGACTGCCCCAAAACCATTTGGGCTTGTTCAAGTTCATAGTAAAGCAGAAAGAGAAAATCGAGGAATACCTTATGTTGTTTAGATTTCATATTTGTAATCTTCAAGTTCTGCATCTAAGCTTAATTTGTGCTTGTGTCATGAATCAGGTTATAGCTGGCATTGTGAAACGAATGGACAAAAGTGCTGAAATCGAGAACATTGGTGCCTGAAAAAACTAGAAGTTGCGTTCCAATAAGTTATTCCTGTCCTTATCTTCAAAGCCATTGTACTTGACCTGCAGATGAGTCCTGCTTCCAAAGATTATTTTTTCTTGAGGATGCTCTGTCACTTCCAACATCTAGGTGCACTGGTTTGATCCCCCACCTCACAATGCAAAATGAAGAGTAGATGACACAACGTGTAAGGCAAGCACAGCGAATGCATGAGTTGGAGATTGAAATTTTGTAGGTGGGTCACATACTGCTCACGAACCAAATCCAATCCGTTGTGTGTCAGTTTGTTAGTAAATTTTTGAATTATTGCCAACTACTGCATTTTATGGTCCATTATGTTGTCAACTGATTTCTGGGTGCTTAGTCTTGGTATGATAATCTGATATATAGAAACCTTAATGAGGTGCTAAAATGTAGCAGCAGCAGGGAATTGCCTACAACATTCTTCTGCACTTATATTCCTACGATGAATTGAAACATATCCTGATTGAATTGTGTGCTTGCAATATAAGCCTGAGATAAAAATCTTAATTTTTTGGGAGATGAGCTAAATACGTACAGAAGAATGCTAAAAAACCAACAACTCGTACTGACTCCCTTTGTTACTCCCTCACCGTAGGAGATCATATTCATAAAAGAATCATCTGTTTTTGAAACTTGTAATCCCTTTATCTACATCTGAGTAACCAGAATCGTCCTGCGCTCGTGCTCTCGTTCTGAAGGCAGTTTTTAATTTTGGATATGTTTTAATTGACCGTTTCAATGCTCTCACTTTGGTTGGGGTCTCTTTAACCCCGCTTGTCTCTTAAATATATATATATATAGAGAGAACGGATCCCTGTACAACCTTATTTGTACATCGTTATTTTTACATTAGTTGTAGGGCCCACATGGTGAGGAACCAATGGCTAATTTTTTGTGAGAATGATCTACAAGATTAGTATAACATCCTTACCAAAAATCATATCATTCTAAAATTTTTAACCTCATCAAAAATTAATGGGAAGTTGATTAAAAATTAACGGTGAACAATGAACGATGTGAAAAAAAGTCAATTTTTAATGGTACTACCAGTTTTAGAATGATTTTAGTTTTGGTGAGGATGATCTACAAAGTGAAGAGAACATTGTCAAAAAATATCAGCCCTTAGATCAACAGCATGTAGACCCCACATGCCACTGTACATATAAAATGTACAAATAACACAGTACTCTGATCCGGACTCCTATATATGTTGTGGAACTTTTTGGAAGAGGTTAGTGTTGTGGAACTTTTTGGAAGAGGTTAGAGGGATCTTGTTACAATGGATTCTAGAGAACTCTCCTTAGGCATTGATCGTTGCCACATGTATCTACATTATCTTAGCCATTTATTATTACTTCCTCATGCCTATAAATAAAGGGACCTTATTTATTGTAGCCATCTTTTATTTAGTTCTCATGTTCTATTACTCTCTCTTTTGTGTCTTTATTTATAGCTAAAAAATGGCGCTCATGTACAAGTTCATTTACTTTCTCAAGTAGCTTTCACACCTTCTCTTGCACGACTTAACTAATTTTGTAATTTTTTTTTTATTATAATGTTAAAGAAATAATTGTGAAGAAGTGATATTAAACTTTGTTTTTGTCATGTACAAATGATTTTTTTTTGGTAGTTTCTACTATTGTTTTAATTTTTAAGTTCCAAAAACATATAAATTTCATTTATTTCCTTTAAATAAAAATTTTCACTCTAACTAATTTGTGTTTTCAGATCTTTACATTGTGATTGCGTAACTCTGAGACGTTGGAGAAAATTGAAATAATAAAGTGAGTGAATTAAAACAAAATTCATGTGATAATTTTCTTTATTTCTGATAACCTAATGACTTATTCAATTATGAGTAAAGATTCAAGCACAATATTTTTGGTGACACCGCTTTGTACTACTCACATGAAGATGATCAAAAGAACAACTTTTTTTAGTATGATTTTTACAAGGAAGAGATCATTAGATTGAAATTTTTTTTTTTTTGTGAAAACAATCTCCTCCCATTATACATACAAACTTTAGATCATTTTACAATGTTTTAGTGACATCAAAACTTGATTCAATTATTAAGAGTAAGAATGGTTATTTATTTATTGTTATTTGTTACTGTGTGATTTAATAGTCTGTTTGGACAAAGGATTTTAAGGGAGGAATTTTGTGGGGACCAGGGATTTTGAGAAAAAATATAACATGATTTTTTCACCAAATCCCTTGTCCCCACAAAATCTCTCCCCCAAATCTCTTGTCCAAACAGACTATAAATGTCCAGCTCATCCTCAGGTGAATGTCTCCCACGACATATTACATCAGTTTAAATTTAACTACTCACTCCATGCAACTCTAAAATGATCACATAATCTTAATTTTGAGACACTCTTTTTTTTGGTCGGTATTTTGAGATACTCATTTAACAAGTAACTAATAATCGAAATAACTATTCCAATTTGATGTTTTTTTTGTTTTTTTTCAGAGATATCTAATTGTTCAACCGGTATTGGCTTGGTTAGTTTGGTTACAGCAAATACCAAACAATTAAACGCATATACCAAACAATTAAATGGAGGGGTGGATTCGAGTAATACAGGAGATTGTTGAAAAGGGCTTGTCCTTCAAATACTTTAGGGAAATATTGGGCTATAGAGTATTGTAAAGTGGTTATCGTGTTCAATTCAAAATCAGGCCATCGATTTAAATTTCTCGTTGTAAACATGAAAATTGAACAAGTGTAAACATGATAGTCAAATACTCAAAGCACCTAGAGGAAATCTGTTAGATGTGTATCATAGAGTTGTAATCTTTCAAGCTCTAATCTAATATTAATAAGTAAAAGTAGCATTTTCATTATTAAAACAAAAATAATACTTGCACAAAGAAGATGACAAAGAGATTGGCAAAAACTAAAAAGCTCATGGGGTCCTATAGATACGATTTAAGGGATAATTTTTTGCGAGGATATTTTTCTCATCTTCTAGATCATCCTCACAAAAAATAAGCCCATCTTAAAATTTTGAACCCCATCAAAAGTTGATTAAAAATTTTTTTTTTGAAAGTGGAAACTAGATTAAAAATAGAAAGAATAAAAAATATTATTTACAAGTGGAGAAGCCAAATGGCTTCAAAAGGGGAAATTTGGATGAAATGATCTTTTACAAGAACAAAACATCCCAATTGAAAATACAACACGCGAAAGGGACTCTAAATTCTGAATATAGAGAGGTCGTCCAAAAGTGAACTAGTGATTTGACCTCGATTGTCAGCCTATCTGAGCCCTTTATCTTCTCTTCAAAAGCACGACTGTTTCGTTCTAGCCAGATTGTCCAAAAGATTGCTGCCGGTATGAATTGCCATACTAGCTTCCCTGATTTTGAGAAGCCATTTGAGGACCAGCAACATGCCAAATCGAACACAGTTTTGGGGAAGCACCAACACCAACCAAAGAGTGGAAGAATTTGATTCCATATAGATTTGGTGAATGGGCAATGTAATAAGATGTGGTCAGGTGATTCCTCGCACTGTAGACATAAGAAGCATGCATTTGGCAGTTGATGCCCCCTCTTTTTGAGATTGTCCAATGTTAAGATCTTTCCCAATGACGCCTGCCACATGAAGAAGCAAATTTTTGGGGGTAGTTTTGAGTTCCATACTATTGCAGATGGGAAGTTCAAATTTTGGTTACCGCTGCGATGTTCGTATAATGATTGCACCGTGAAATTTCCTTTTGGGGTAAGTGACCACGAGAAGGTGTCTGCCTCGTTGTTTAGGAGTGGTGGTGCTGGGCCAATTGCTTGCAAGAGTTCCGCCAATTGTGGCATCTCACTGTTGTGGATCTCGCGACTAAATCTGATGTTCCAGTCACGCTGCCCAGATTGTGATTGTGTAGTAAATTGCTGTATTGAACCCATTTTTGATGAAGAAATTCTGTATAGTGCTGGTGCCAAAGACTTGAGTGTTCTTTGGCCCGCCCAAACATCCCACCAAAATGAGATACCATTTCCAGAGTTAATTTTGTGCTTGGTCAATTTTAGACTGATCTCTGCATGGGAAATGATGTCATGCCAACAGCTACGCCCATGTGAGGAAGTTACTTTTTTGGACAACTGATTGATGGTGATGGCCCGAACTTTTCTTCAATGATGTGGAGCCACATTTGATCCTTTTCTTTAGCAAATCGCCATATCTATTTTAGTAGGAGTGCTTCGTTGACGTGCCGCAGTTTCCTAATGCCAAGTCCACCTACCGTCATAGGTTTACAAATTTGGTCCCAGCTAACCATATGATATCCTTTGTCAGCTCCCTTTTTTGCCCAAATGAATTGCCTCATCATTTGCTCCAACTGATCAATAATGGAAATTTTTCCTCCTTTCGAAAGACATTTTGTTTTCTAGTTATCTAACTTCCTTTGGAATCTCTCCACCACTGGGTCCCAGATGACTTTGGATTTTGATCGAGCTCCTAGTGGCATTCCAAGATAAATAAAAGGCAGATTGGAATGGCCACATCCTAATCTATTTGCCCAATCCTGTAAGCACATAACATCACCAATACCGATTAGTTTAGTTTTGTGAAAATTAACCCTAAGACCAGAAACGACTTCAAAGCATTTTAGGACACTGAGCAAGTTGTAAGCTTCCTTCCATTGTGCATTTATAAAAAATATGGAATCATCTGCATAATGTAAGTGAGAAATGGTATTACCATTTTCCTTTACCTGAAAACCATTTAATAAACCTAAATTTGTTGCATTATCGAGGTAACGTGAGAGACCTTCCATGGCTAAGTCAAATAGGAGGGGAGACAGTTGATTAAAAATCAACGGTCTATTACTCAACCTCACCACTTTTTTCTACTCTACCTATTTATTCTTACACCTTCTGGGAGCCATATACATATTATCTAGGATCTGACTTATTATGAGGATGTTTTTCTTACCATCTTGATCATCCTCATGAAAAAATTATATAATTTTTAAACTTTTCAATTTTCACCTGATAAAATTATTTCCAATAAATAGACAATTCAAAAAGTTTAAAATTTGAATCAAATTGTTACAAGGCTTAAGATTTTGGACAATGCTACATAAACATAAAACTATTTATGTTTGGACTAAACATAAACCTTATGGGGCCCACATGAGTACTATTCAAGGGCTGATTTTTTATGAGGATGTTCTCTTCACCATGTTGATCAACGGTGATAAATAAACGGTTAAGACTTCCAATCAATTTTTAGTGGTGTTAGAAGTTTTAGAATTGACCGATTTTTTGTGAGGATGATCAACATATGGTAATGAGAACAACTTTACCTAATATTAGCCCTTGGATTATAGTCTTGTGGGCCTCACAACGTTTATATTTAGCCCAAACATAAATAGTCTTATGTTCAAGTGGATTTATTCTAAGGTTTTAGAACATCTGAATCTTTTGTGAGGATATAGCTAGATGGCAAGGATATTATCTTCAAAAAAAAAAAAAAATCCTCATATCATCTTTATGTGAGCCCAAAGACGAGTGTAAAAGAGGTGTAAGAATAAGTGGTTGTGTAGAGAAAAGCGGTGGGTTGGAAGTAAATCTACAGACTCAGGCCATCCAATTATCCAAAGACCAAAATTTCCAAATCCAACTTTCGGTAAAAAACAGTCTTATCATAGGATTCGATGATAACCGTCAGATGTTCAGAAAACGTCAACTATGATGGTCAATGACGACAAGTAAAAGAGAGTAATTTTACAGAGTAGAAAAGAAGAGAAAAGAATCCTCTACTCGTCTCTCTGTCTTTCTCTCTCTAGTTGTTTCAGAATTTTGGGGGAAAGGAGGGAGTAGAGAGGCAATTCCGACATATCGATCTGATCTCTTGAGATTGAAAAATGGACCAGATTTTGAACAAGGTTGGGAGCTACTGGTTCAGCAGGAAAGCCAACAAGGAGATCTCCTCCGTTGGAGATGACATCAATGTGAGTTTTCCCACCCCCAATCTAGGGTTTCTCATCTTAATCTTAATCTCTATTTAAATTTGTTTTCAATCAGATTTTTTCTATTCAAATCTTTATGTTTAAGCTCATATTAGATTGATAGAAGAATTAGTCTCTTTCTTGAGAGCAAAATTGTTGATTACTTAACAGTTTGATCTGTCTAAAAAGATTTGATTTTTACGATGATAGTATGATTTTTTGCTTTGAAAGCCATGTGCTTGAAGAAGAAAGATCAGGATTTATTGACCATTAAGAGTAGATTAATTAGACGCTAGATAGATGTGCCCAAATTGGAAAAATTTAAAAATCTCTCCAATTAGCGGAATTCTTTTGTTGGAAATACTTCTTTCCAGGTTTGGTGAGAGCTTTCTTTCATTTACCCACAAGAGATTGATTCACATCTGTGGGAAATCAGCCAACCAAGTGGCAGCAGGAAAGTAGAAATTTTCAATGAAATTCGGTTTATCCAACAAACCGTTAGACATTAACGGATGAGGGGAACATAATTTAGATGGAGGAACTATATATGATGATGTGAGATGAAACAGTCCACTGTATTAGAAGGGTGGCAAAGAGGACTGGTTGACTTGAAAAAATTACTAGCAGGAAGAACCTTGGAGTAATATGCTGGATAGGACAGTAAAGACTATGTAAAGAACTAGAAATGAAGAAAACTTCAGAACATGCAGAAGGGCTTAAGAAGAAATAAGATAGCAAGTTCAGAAAGCTTCCCACGAGAGAGAGAGTTGAACAAAAAAAGACGAGAAATAAATTATAAGTTGAGCAGAAGAGGGGGTGGAAAAGTAATCTAGAAGCCTACATGATGGAAGAGAACAATGCGGCCCTAGATAAGATTGGGAAAGGGGGGATAACCATGTCTCTTGAAAGAATTAGGAGATAAGAAAATGTAGCTCTAACTTATTATCATTTCAGAAAGACTATCCAGGAGATGCAGGATTTGCTTTCAAGCAGCCCCTTGTCCTTTATAGTCGTCTCCTTGAAGAAGTCCCGATTCATTCGGAGGCTCAGGGAAGAGTGGGAGCTACTTTAACCCCGTTGACCTTTCTTTCCTGAAATGTGAAACTACTTGCTCGCCTTAGCGACTAGCTTAAACCCACTAAACCTACTCCCGGGGTTTCGGGTTTCTACACCATTCTTTACACCAAGTTTTACACCATTTCCAAGCTCTGTGGGACCTGTGTGTTCCTCATGGAGACAATCCAAGGGTTGATTTATGGTGAGGATATTCTCCCCAGTCCTCACCATGTAGATCATCCTCACCAAAAACCATCCCCTTCTAAAACTTGTAAACCCATCATAAAGTGGTCAATAATTCAATAAGGATGATTTCTTCTCCATTGATTTCCAATCACTGGATGATGTGGATACAAGTCTTAGAAAGGGCTGATTTTCGGTGAGGATAATCTACATGGGGAGGAAAACATCCTAACAAAAAACAGTCATTTGATCATCATCTCCATGTGGGACCCACAGAGCTTCGAAATTGATGGGTGTAAGGCTTGGGTATGGCTCGGTGTACGTCTATCACGTCTCTAACCATTTTTCTGCACTTTTTTTCTAAAAATCCTTTTCTTGATAAGCCTAAAGTTATTTGTTGTATTCTGACATTTTTCTCCTATGTAATTAGTCGTTGTCAAGCACTATTGAAGGAGGAGCTAAATGGTTCGTTAATAAACT
>MVGT01004544.1:923948-926448 GCA_002174775.1 Macleaya cordata | reverse complement strand
TTAAAATTGGGGTTTATCCATGTTGAGTTGTAATTATGATCACGTTGGGTTGAATGGGCCAAATAGTCTAACGTGGGATTATTTATGGGTAGTTGTAGGTTGTTACTGTTGGTCTTACATCTCTGTTTCATCCATTGGATACGGATAATACAGCATCACAGGATTATGCGTTATTTGCATTTGATGAAGCTCTATGCTGAGCATGAAATCGAGTAAGAAGAAGAAAGAGAGAGTAATACTAACTTGTTAATGGGGAAATAAATGGAGTTACAGTTTAGGTGTCGGGTATCAATGACGGCAACAGCTTGGTCTTGGCGTGAAGGAGTAGCTAGGGTCTTCACTTCTTCACGTTGAAAATAGAATAACTTTTTATTCACTTAAGGGCATATTTGTCATTTATGAGATATTTAAAGGACAGAAACGTAATTAGCAACGACTCAGATTTTTCTCTCCCTTTTCAGTATAACATTTTCACTGAAAAAATTCCACCCTCTTTCAGATATTTTGCTGACTCAAAACTTGAGTCAGACACTAAAAAAGGAAAAAAAAAAAAATCTGACTCGGGCCCAATTCAGACCACGAGTCAGATTCAGACATGTTTTCAGAAAAAAAACAAACACCCTCTTAGAGTTAAAACTCTGTTGGGAGGTTGGTTACCCTCGAAGTGACCATTTGGAGGCCGATTTTCCTCCAATTAAATCAATATCCTTGTTTCTATTTAATTTTAGTAAAGTTACGTGTTAGGCACGTAACAAAGGCCATCCACATCGGTCCAAGGATAAAAGCCAAATTTGGCTTACTAAATTTACCCTACATTTCAAAGTAACACAGTGGAAGAAAGTTAAATTTGCAAAAAAATAAAAAATAAAAAATAAAAAACTATTTTAAGGACACAAGCGTCATTTATAAAAAAAAATCAGATGACCCCTAGGGATACCGTTGGAATTTCAATTTTTTTTAAATGACGCTTATGTCCAAATTTTTTTTTTTATATATTTTTTTTAAAATGATCAGACACCCTACGTCAGACGCCCTCCCCCTACCCGCTCCATTCTCAGACTCCCTCCCCCAAATCGCCCCACATTAGACGACTCCCCCACCCGCCTGGCTATAAATCTCTAAATTGAAAATGGAGACCACCAAATTTGGCTTACCCATGAGACTTGTAGGGTCCATTTTCACATTTAGCTTGCTCCGGTGTGTAATAATTTATGCAAATTTAGCCAGAATTTTGCATCGATCCCATAAGGAATGGCATTTTTGGCGGTGAAACTTCCATGGAGGTGGGAATTTTTAAACTTCAAACAGTCCGGAGTCTGAGTTTCAGTCTCAGACACCACCTAATAATTAACCTATTTATCCATCATCATCATCATCATCATCATCATTATCATCTATTTGGTTTATTAATCTCCCTTACTACCAAGGACCAAAGTCCCCAAAATCCGGTTTAAAGATGGTGTCATTTTCTTCCTCCATTCTGTAAGTTAAACTCCCACATAATGTGCTTCTTTGTTTGCCTTTGTGAAGCATAAACTTAGGGGTCCATTGACGCAGCCACAGGGGTCAGTTGGAGGCACTAGCTAGGCTCAACTTGTCCCCTATAGATTTTGCAGTTTGTTTGCATCCTCTATTTCCCTAAAGTCATTCTTATTCTTACACCTTCTTAACACCTATCTTTGAGTTTGCTAGGTTCTCATATCCCATGCAAGACTATTCTCATCACCAAGTCCCCAAGCTTCGTTAAACTTATGGTCCGTTCACACGCTACAGGGTGCTTTGGGCTGGTAATCCTAATATCCTATCTGCCATGAGTCATGACTATTAGAATTCAGAACCAGGTTGTGTTGTTAGAGACATTTCTGTTACGTCATCAAACTGGCGGCTTTCTGTTTACAGGCACTTCCGCTCAATTCTGCTATTCGAATCTACCAAAAAACATTCTTTGCTGAAAGGTGTGGACTAAGTGCTGGATGGAAAGGATTCGCCATGGCACACAATTAAATTAGTCGAAGGAGATGCCTTGGCCTTGGTTGTCCAGTTAATCGAGGTTACCAAAATAATTAAATAAAAGAAAGATAAAAAACAAACTGCACCAGCCGGGAATCGAACCCGGGTCTGTACCGTGGCAGGGTACTATTCTACCACTAGACCACTGGTGCTCCCATGGGAAAGTTGCGTATTTTAAATAATTTCTGTGTTTCAATGAGAAAACAGTTCTCTGTTTACACATTATCCGTCTTTTTAATTATTTTTTTTCTATCACAATTTACAAATGGCTGATTTTGGCGGTGAAACAAGCTGAGGTGGAGTTTTTAACTTCAAAATGCAGGAAGTCGGAGATTCGGAGTTTCAGACACCACCCTCTACTTTCCCCTCACCTGCGCGCATCGCCTGTTTGTGTCTGAAATCTGAGTGTGTGTCTGACTGAGAAAACGAACCAAAGACTGCCCAACCGTTCGGCGAATGGCGACGGAGTTCGACTCGTTCACCACGGTTT
>MVGT01004544.1:884437-920002 GCA_002174775.1 Macleaya cordata | reverse complement strand
AAAAACGAGCCAAAAAAAATGTAAAGAAAAAATAGATAGACCCAAATCAAACCTATAGTTGGGCGAGTCAAGACTGAGTCGGCTCAGTCAGACCCGTGTCACGAGTAGCATTGCTGGAGCCTGCACACGCATCTCTCCCCATTTCTTGGTAGAGAAACCCATGAAGTATGGATTTCGGTTTCCTAAACACTGAGTTGGAAATATAAATCCAAGGAAACAAACACACGCTTAAACGGCTCGACGCGGGAACAAAAAATCAATCCTACGTGGCACTCTTTCTCAACACCAAACCCAAATCCTTTACAGAGAGAGAGAAAAGTTGAAGCTGGGAATGGCCATCTTCAGCTCTTCGGCTGCTCATTCTCAGAGAATTTTTCTCTATTCCTCTCCAAATTCATTTAACTTGGTCTCAAATCCAAAGAACAGGAGGAGTTCTGTTTCTTGCTCTCCATCGGAATTAAGCCCAGTTCGGTAAAAACCTAATCATCCACATCTCACTAAACTTTTCAGAAAATTCCCTTTTTTTCAACTGATTTTCCTCACCAATTCTACTGCCCTCCGAAGAAATTCCAGTGATATTTTTTTTTATTACTTTTATCTGGGCATGCATTATTTGTTGTAATTATTAATGGGTTTCAGTGATTCCAAGCTTTTCATGAAGGAAAATGCGTAATTACGCCATCTATTTCCTTTTCATAAGCGTGTATATTTCGTAGAAGAATGGAACAATTAGGTTGATTTATCTTTTCATGGTCATAGGTTGGAGGTATCTTTATCTGTTGGAACTCACCTCATACCACACCCAAACAAGGTAATGGAAAACCTAGTAAAACTTAGTCTACTTGTTTAAAGTTTGATCAATGAATTCTTGTTTATCTGCAATTATTTTTTTTCCTTTATGTGGTTGCTTTAGAGTTGAATGTTAAATGACTAGGTAAATTTAGTTACCAATTGTGTCAAATTCATCTCAGCTGAATCTTAAATTTTGGAATTCCTTAAGATAGAGAGAGGCGGGGAGGATGCTTTTCTTGTGAGCAGTTACAATGGGGGTGTCCTTGCAGTCGCTGATGGTGTTTCTGGGTAAGAATCTTTTTCTATAAAGAAATAAAAAACAACAAAAAAAAAATTGAATTTTTTTTTTTGTCTTAAATTCTTCTTAGTAAATTTCTATCAAGTTTCAACCCTCTGTGTTAAATTTATGCTTGAATCATAGGTGGGCTGAACAGGACATAGACCCTTCACTCTTCCCAAAAGAGTTGATGGCTAATGCTTCATATCTAATTGATAAGGAGGAGGTAAATATAACTGCAATTTAGATTTTTTTATTGAGAATGGGCCAATTTTTGTATGTAATTTTTTTTGAAGCAAGAACTGTTTTGAAATTAGGTATTATACTGTTTAAACTTAAAGCCTTTGAATATTTGGAACTGTTAAAACTTTTTTTGCTCAGGAAAAATGAAATTTATTCCAAACTGAGAATGAATAACAAAATGTTTTACTACTTACATCTAGGACATGTTGATTTTGACAGGTCAATTCTGAACCTCAGATCCTCTTGAGAAAAGCGCACGCCGCAACCTCGTCTATAGGTTCAGCTACTGTGTAGGTTTTATCTGTGGTAGACTAAGATAGATAAAGAAGACCTTCAGTTAGTTCTAACTGTTGCTACTGCTCATAATTTATGTTAACTAGAATTGTTGCTGTGCTGGAGAAAAATGGGATCCTGAAAATTGCCAATGTTGGGGATTGTGGATTAAAGGTTCTTAGAAAAGGTACTGTTATGAATTGTTTATTCAGAATCTTTTTCTTTTGATTTTGTTTCTCATTGTTCTGTTGAACTATGTTGTTTTGATTCTTTTTCACAGGCCAGATAATTTTTGCTACATCTCCACAAGAACATTATTTTGATTGTCCATACCAATTGAGCTCTGAGGTGGTTGGCCAGACATACCTGGATGCCGTGGTACGTAATATCTAGCCTTCTTAGTTATATGAAAAATGAAAAACCACATCAATTTCGTCTGTTTTTTCTCAATCAACTTAAAGACATTTCCATTTTTTTCACCTTGAACATTAGATTAAATGAATTAAAAAAGATGCTTTTAAGGTTGCTCAATGCTCCACAACTATATACTTATGGTATACATTTAACCTTTTATCTTCTTCAATAGTGTTGGTGAACAGACAAACTGGCTCCTGCCAATGACCAGGCCTCCATATCTAATGTCTCTTTCTGAAAACAGGTTAGTAACATGGAAGTAACAGAGGGAGACAAAATCGTTATGGGTTCCGACGGGTTATTCGATAATGTTTTCGACCATGAAATTGTTTCAACAATTTCCAGATTCAATGATGTTGCCGAGGCTGGTATATGCATTTATCAATCTATTATTTATTTTCAGGTTCATGTAATTGGCTTATTGCTTAAGGAAACTCAGTCACTTCTTTTCTCACTCTGTCTTGGCTTCAATTGTAGCAAAGGCGTTAGCTAATATAGCCAGCGAACATTCGAGGGACACCAAATTTGACTCCCCTTACTCGTTGGAGGCTAGGAGTCGAGTACGTCAACAAAAACATTTGACAAACGACTACTGTTTATCGAATATATATATATATCTCAGAGTTTAGTGTAATCACTTCTGGTAATACAATGTGCTCTTGATTCGTGTTTCTTTGCAGGGCTTTGATGTTCCACTGTGGAAGAAAATTCTTGGAATGAAGCTAACAGGCATGGTGGTCCTAAACTTATAGGATTTTGTTAACATGTGCCCTAAGGGCACATGATAAGCTTTTTGATTTTGTGTTTTGTTTAGTTTCTTAAGTTTGTCAAAATGAGTTGATTTTTTTATATGTATATTATTTATACTATTTGGATCATATCTAAAAAAATCAGCTCAATCGGAGATCT
Organism: Macleaya cordata; assembly: GCA_002174775.1. NCBI lineage: Eukaryota > Viridiplantae > Streptophyta > Magnoliopsida > Ranunculales > Papaveraceae > Macleaya > Macleaya cordata. Next base: position 917,094 of record MVGT01004544.1, on the reverse strand, counting down.
CTAACACCCTCTAGCACTACGAACACTTAATTTAGACTTTAATAGTATGAATGAACTGCTGACATTTAAAGTGATTTTTTTGGAGGGTTAGATATCTCTGATTGAGCTAATTTTTTGTGGACATCTTATGAGTAATGATAATATTATATTTACAAAAATTCAGCTGATTTGAAGGCATGTAACTTGCAAAAAAACCCCTTAAAAAATAACCTTAAGGGCACACGTTAACAAAAAGCGATCTAGTCTTAAACTTATAGAAAGTCGTCTTTCTTTCTTGTTTTTTCCCCGGATCAATAGAGAAAGTCGGTTCTAATGTATATTTCTTGATGCCAATTCTGAATGGAGCTTTTGTTGGGCAGGTGGAAAGTTGGATGATATCACTGTGATTGTTGGAGAAGTTGTAAGTTCGTCGTGAAATAGTTATTCTTCTTGAAAGATGAAGTCTAAAGAACAGAAAAATATAGGGGCTTTTGGAGATCCTTTATGTAATTTATTCTTTTTCTTGTTGACAAGACCACATCCAGGAGCCAACAGTTTTAATTCCTGAATCAAGGGGCCTGCAATTTGGGAAGTATTTTGCGTTGAGGATAGAAGCCCAGACTGACTCTGGTTGGGAGATTAACCTCCATCCAATGCGAGTCAACTGAGCCTGATTATCCAAATGTGGGTCCCTGAGGCCCGGACCCCCATCAGAAGTTGGGCGTCATAAAAAGGACCATGCTTTGAGGTATAATCCTTTTTGGCCTTCTTGTTTGCCCCGCCAAAAGTCTCTCATGATACTAGTCATTTCAGAGGTGATTTTTTTTTGGCAAGGAAAAACAGGACATCTGGTAGATGGGAATCGTCCCAAGGCATGTTTTGGTCATAATAGTTCTCCCAGCCTGAAAAAGAAGTTTCTCTTTCCAATTTTGGGGTTTTGCTTTAAATTTAAGGATAAGGGGTTCAAAGCATTTGATTTTTGATTTGTTAACGAAAAGGGGAACTCCCTGGTATTTCAGTTATCGTAATCTTCCTAACATGCATAATTTTAAGAAGCATTCGACCAAATCTAGGAGGTAAGTTAGGACTAAAAAATCTCCCGACTTTTTAAAGTTAATCATTTGTCCCGATGCATCTCCGAAGTTTTTAAAAGATCCATGAGGTTACAAGTCTCGACTAGATTTGCGCAAGCAAAAATTAGGTAGTCATCTGCAAATAGAAGGTGAAAGATGGATGGCCTGTCTAGAGACCTTAATCCCATAGATCTTTTTGTCAGATTCCGCAACTAAGAGGAGCCGAGACAAGCTTTCCATGCAGAAAAGGGACGGCGAGAGGGGATCTCCCTATCTCAATCCAGAGTGGGGGTATACGGATCCCCAGGTGAGCCATTGAGAAGCAATGGTATAGAAGGAGTGCTAAAACAATGGAAGATGAGATACACACCAATCCTGTGAGAATCGCGCATAACTCGAATGAGATAGGGCCTTTCAACACGGTCAATGGCTTTGGACATGTCAAGCTTGAGGCCCATCAAACCATGTTTTCCTTTTTTTCTTTTTCATAGTGTGGTTGATTTCGTAGGCCATGACAATGTTGTCCGAGATCTGCCGATGGGGGATGAATGCCCATTGATACGGGGATATAATTTTGTTTGAGGACAATCTATCCAGGGCCGGCCCAACCACTAGGCCAATTAGGCAGCAGCCTAGGGCCTCACAATGGTTGGGGCCCCCACTTAAAATAAGTATACTAGTACTCCCTATATTAGTTATTCAATTAAGTTGGTCTTATAAAACTAGTCGTTTGTAAGACCATTTCAAATACAAAGATATAAATGCCAAAACTGTCCTTTGTTGACCATTTCAAACACAGATATAAAAGCCAAAATCCTAGTATAATAATATATCCGATGAAATTAAAAACTTGAAGCAGAAAGTGACAAAGACCAAAACTCTAAATAATAATATATAGGCTGAAATAGACAACTATTCCAAAATTTCTAAATTCTCTAATAGTNGCCTGATACCATGCGTCAGCGTCATAAGTTCCCATCCTAGACTTGCGAAATTCCTCTTTCATTTCTTGGAATTCTTGGTACATCGGAGTCTTTTTCTATTTCTCCGTTTCTGAATCCTCACCTTGTTGATATTCGGTCCTGTTTCGGACTCGACTCTGGAGTGGTACTGGTTCTTCAGTCGTGACATGAACCGAACGGAGTTGTGTCAAGCCTATAATTCCTGATGTTCCTTCCTTTTGTAATAAAGCTTCCGCCATGGAAGTCTCCCCTTTCTTCGTATTTTCTGGAATTGTTACGCTTTTTACTTTTTGTTTTGATAGTATGAGGGANATATAACATAATTTTTCCACCAAATCTCTGGTCCCCACAAAATCCCTCCCCCAAATCCCTTGTCCAAACAGACTATAATTCTCCTTCTTGAGTTCTCCATTCTCCATTTTCATTCTTCCATTATAGCCCTACAGTCCATTCTTATCTTTAAAAGATTAAAGATAAGAACTTTATTTATTTATCTATGAAAAAAAAAAGTTTTTAAATCCGCCTATGTAGCGCTAAAACGTTACATTGCTGATCCCAAATCCCGGAGTAAGAATAAGGGTTTGCAGTACATAACTATATAATGTTGTATATGTGTAAGGGCCCATTTTCAAATCTCGCCTAGGGCCTCAATTTGTCTAGGGCCGCCCCTGAATCTATCTTAGGGATAAGTGTGAGAAAAGTACTATTTAATTCCTTCAGAAAACGGTCACTGGTTCGTGAAGAAAGGATTATGACGGATATTCAAGTATTTGTATTTTATAATAGTATTACCAAATGATATGTACCTTGACCAATACATTGCAAAAGACCAGCCTGTCAAAGTTTGGAAGATCAAAGATTATAAGATCTAATTAGAGGAGAACTTTGATCGAAATTGATAAAGCTAACTTGTCTGCCAAACGACTCACTTCTTTAATCATGTTAAAAAAACTCCTTTTTGCTTTTATTTTAAAAATGCTATTAATTTGCATTTATTAAATTTGTTTAAATATTTTTTCCTAATCGTTCAGCACACATAGGCCCTACTTGGTATACCGCGAATATTCGCAAGTGCGAAAATTCACAGTTCTTGTAGGTGCTAATTAAAATTCTATAAATTAGAAAAAAATAAATAATGTTATAGAAACTACACTAATTATGGAAGACAAAATAGTGTAAGTACTAAAATGTAAACAAGAGAGAAGTAGGGAGAAGGCTTAGTTTCATTGACTAGCTCATAACTTCCTCACAAGCTTATTTCTCTTACATTTTCATTTCATCCTAACAACAAAAGGGAGTACATATTTATAGTTGTTGAGGGGGTATATGCAAATGACACATGTCATACATGTGTCAAGTGGTGGCAATACAAGTCTTAAGAGTTTGACACATTAGGTGATGACTCACCTAGTAAGGAGCTTGGTGTCTCCATAGTGGGCAACCACTTGTCCACATATAACACTCCCCGTTGGAAGTCTACTATTCTAAGATAGTTTTCTCATTAAAAACCTTGCCAGGAAAACCCAGAGGGACAAAAACCTGAGCGAAGGAAAAGAGTACAACATAAACTTAGGACAGTATTGGACTCGTATAAACCGCATCGTTAAAAACTTTGACAAGAAAAATCCAGAAGGACAAAACCTTGACAAATGAAAAGAGTATAACGCGAGAATGTCCAGCTTGTACTTTGTATAATGATGATGCTCCCCCTGATAAAAGAATCCCTCAATATCAGTTTGTTTAATGATACATATGTCTCATACCAATTCTGTAAACTAGCTTTCTGAATGTTATTATTAGTAGAGACTTGGTGAATAGATCATGATAATTCTCACATGATTGTATCTGCTGGATATCAATCTCATGACTCTTCTGGAGATGGTGAGAATAAAGTAGCTTTGGCGAGATGTGCTTGGTTCTATCACCTTTGATGTATCCTTCTTTGGCTTGTGATATGCATGCAACATTATCTTCAAATATCATTGTTGGTTCATCAGTGATGGAGGATAGATTGTAAGAGCTTCTGATATGTCTAATTAATGACCTAAGCCATACACATTCTCTACTAGCTTCATGTCGAGCGATAATTTCTGAGTGATTAGAAGAAGTGGCTGGAAGACTTTGTTTGTTGGATCACCATGAAAATATACTACCATAAGTACCCAGATTGGGAGATAGCTTTGTGGAGATTGGAGAGATATCCAGCATTAGCATATCCTTTTATCTGTGAGTCATTGGATGAGTTTCTTGAATAGAATAAGCCCATGTCAATTTTTCCGCAGAGATATCAGAGAATTTATTTTACACCTATCCAATGTTTCTTTGTTAGTGCTGAACTAAACCTGGCTAACAAATTTACTGAGAAAGTAATGTCAGGTCTAGTACATTGTGTTAAGTACATCAATGCACCGATTGCACTAAGATATGGTATTTCTGGACTAAGTAGTGCTTCATTATCCTCCTTTGGTTTAAATGAATCCTTCTTGGCATCGAGAGATCTCACAACCATAGGAGTACTAAGCGGATGTGCTTTGTCCATATTAAAGCGCTTCAGGACTTTTTCAGTATACCTTGTTTGATGGACAAGAATTTCACGTGAGTTATGCTTGATTTACAGGCCAAGGCAAAATTTCGTTTTTTCGAGATCTTTCATCTTGAATTCTTTCTTTAAATATTCTGCAGCTTTCATGAGTAATTCAAGAGTCCCAATTAGATTGATATCATCAACATATACTGCAATGATAGCAAATCCAGATTTTATTTTCTTAATGAATACGCATGGCAAATAGAATTGTTAACACATCCTTCCTTGATTAAGTATTCACTAAGGCGATTATACCACATTCGCCCGGATTGCTTTAATCCATTCAAAGCTCGTTTAAGCGTAAGTGAATACATATGGTGTAGTTTTACTTCAGGCAATTTAAATCCTTCATGGACTTTCATATAGATATATGTATCTAACTTTCTATACAGATATGTTGTAACCACATCTATTAGATGCATGTCGAGTCCTTCTGAGACTACCAGACTAATTAGATATCTGAAAGTAATTGCATCCATAACATGAGAATATGTTTCTTCATAATCAATCCCAGGTCTCTGCGAGAAACCTTGAGCCACGAGTCGTGCTTTATAGTGAACGACTTCGCCTTTCTCATTGCATTTTCTTGCAAATACCCATTTGTAACCTACATGGTTTACATTTCTGGGTGTTGGAACTACATATCCAAATACTTCACATTTTGCAAGAGAAACCAATTCTGTTTGGATTGCTTCTTTTCATTTTGGTCAAATTTTTTTTATGTCGACATTCCTTTATAGAGTGTGGTTCAATGCCATCATTCTCTATAATAATCTCAAATGCTACTGAGAAAGAAAATATATCGTCGACAGTTATTTCATTTCGATCCCACACCTCTCTATTGCATGCATAATTTATTGAGATTTCCTCATTCATAGGTACCTATTCTTCTTCAGGAGGTTGTTTCTCTTCAGGAGTTTGTAACTCTTCAGGAGATTGTATCTCTTGAGGAGATTGTGTCTCTTCAGGAGTTAATATTTTAGAGAGTGTAGATCTTTTGTGAATAGCTTCTTCTAAAGTATTATCTTGTATGAATTTTGATTGGCATTTCCGCTTCCGGGGAACAAAATCTTTTGAACCAAGTGGTCATCCATGCTTTAGGCATGCTCTGGACGATTCATTTGATACAACGTTCATAGTTTGTCCTGCAGGGACAACATGTCCTGCTGGGACATGGATTTGTGCTCCCATGTTCAATGTTTGTCCTTCTGGGACAACACGTCATGCTGGGATATTAATTCGTGCGGGAGCATTTACAGCAGGTATATGTGACTTAGTTACTTTTGCTGCATCATTGAATGCATCAGGCATTTCATTAGCAATTCTCTGTAGATGAGTGATCCTCTGCACTTCAAGTTCATATTGATTGGTGCGAGGATCAAGATGAGATAAAGTTGGCACATTCCGAAAAAGTTCATGCCATTCTTCTGGTGGCGAATTTCCTCACCCTAAAGGTGGGAAGACTGTCTCATCAAAATGAACTTCTGGACATTGAATTTCTGGTTCATTGATTGTCTCAAGGTGGTATCCATTACAACACATATCTTTAAAACTCAACAGATTTCTTCTGGATCTGGATGAATATAAAATATCGTCAATATGGAGTTTTGTACCACTTGGTAATATGATACTGGCTCTGCCAGAGCCTTCGAACAAACTGGTTGTACCAGTTATAGTGGTCACGAAGGATTATTTGTGTTGTTGCACTGTCTGCTAGACATATATCCTCTATCTCGTGACTGGATATGTTTCTACTGGAATTTATATCCTTTAATATTTAAATAAAGGATAAGGTAATTAAAGTGCTCATATACATTGTAGCACCCGCACTTTTGGTCGAACCACTTATGAGGTGCAAACTCTCTTGTGCTTTTTGAGAATTTCATCGATGTAGGCCTCTATGGTCTTCCTAATTCTCCTGGGCCTACTTCTTCTTGATCAGACATTTCTTTCTTCCGAATTAGTCTCTTTTGTGGTCTGGTCTAGATAGGCTGAGAATCCTTCAGAAATTATTTCTTTGATCTTCCCGTGACTTGTTGTCTTTAGGCTCCTTGTACCTTGATTTTANTTTTGATGACTTTGGGCCATTTTTGGGCTTAATTTGGGTGAGGTTTTAAGCTAGTTTTGAGCAAGGTTTTGAGCTTTGGTTTTGGGCTATTTTTGGCTTGATTTTGAACTCCATTTAGGGTTATTTTTGTGGGTGATTAATGAGAATCTCAAAGTATTCCATAATTGAAGGTGGGCAAAATTAGGGTGTCTACATACATGTATAAAAAGAAAGTACAGAGATTGAAGTAATGCATTATAATCTTCTGGATTATATAACATGTTTGTGAACATGATCTTCTGGATCATGAAACTAGTTTTATAAAAAATGATCTACTGGATCATATAACTAGTTTCAAAGAAATGATCTTCTGGATCCCAAAAGTAAGGATATGATCTTCTAGACCATGTACCTAGTTTTAGAGATATTATCTTATGGATAATAAAACTAGTTTCAGGGATATGATCTTCTGGATCATATTACTAGTCAGAAGATACAATCTTGAGGATCGTATGATCTTCTGGATCAATATAGACTATTTCAAAAATATGATCTTCTGGATCATATAATCAAAGGAGAGATATAACTAACAAGATCATAGATATAATAAAGTTTAAACAATATAAAAGACAAGAAAAATTAAGAATTTTAGCAGTTAAGTTCAAAATTAAATAAAGATATAACAAAAATATATTTGCAGGTGCAAAAATGACCCAGTATATAACCAATCTTCTGGTGGTTATAGTTTTTCATTAAATTGAAAATAAATCATCATCCTTTGGAGATGTAACTAGAAGCTTCAGGTTTCTGCAACTTCTGGTGCAATTTGAACTGGGAGATAACTAACTTCTATTAGTTATAAAATTAAACAAAACACCATCCTTTAGGGATGTGCAAGAAAGGGTATACCAACCCATATAGTAGCAACAGAGAGATTTAAACTACTAAGGTTACCTTTCTCTACAAATAAACTAACCCATATGATCAAGAATGATCGAGAAACTAACACCCATAGAGAAGTTGGAATCTGTTGCACAACTAGCTGTTTGGTGGCGCATCTGTAGACAATATGAAATTAGTTTCTATATCTAACAGCTTGGTAGAGACTCATGTTGATATCGTGTTATAGAAACTACACTAATTGCGGAAGACAAAATAGTGCAAGTACTAAAATGTAAACAAGAGAGAAGTAGGAAGAATGCTTAGTTTCATGGACTAGCTTATAACTTCCTCGCAAGCTTATTTCTATTACATTTTCATTTCATCCTAACAACAAAAGGGAGTACATATTTATAGTTGTTGAGGGCTATATGCAAATGACACATCATACATGTGTCAAGTGGTGGCAATTCAAGTCTTAAGAGTTTGACACATTAGGTGATGACTCACCTAGTAAGGAGTTTGATGTCTCCATAGTGGGCAGCCACTTGTCCACATATAACAAATAAAAAATTTTAGATTGTTTATTTTGTAAGCATATTGCAAATCCTACCAAATATTTGTTATTAGATGCCCTCATCAATCATTTACAAACACATGATAAACCGTGAATATTTTCGCATTTGCGAATATTCACGATATACCAAGCAGGGCCATAATGCGCGTAATTTGCATTTATTAAATTTGTTTAAATATGTTTTCCGCACGGACGTTACGTAATCTGTTACCTAACACATTGTAGCTATTAAATTTGTTCAAATGTAATCCCCACTTGTTCAATTTTTTGGGGGTCGGTTATGGTATTTGATTCTAAGATTTTATGGCCCTGCTTGGTATGCAGGAAAAATTCACATCTGCATTTATTCCCGGTCAAATTAATAAATCAGCTGCTTGATATGGTATTCCTCTGCTAGTTAGTATACCTATGGCCATGTTTTTCCTTGCAAACTACCACTACCACAGCTGTGGTAATTTGCATTCTGCAAATTTTCCCTGCATACCAAGCAGGGCCTATATTGAAAATACAAATTGTGTTCCCCGTGATAATCATGAAGAAACCTTAATGCATGTGTTTATCTCGTGCCCACAAACCCAAAGAGTATGGTTCCTATCCCCCCTAATGATTCGGACTGAGCCATTCCTGAACTTTACCATGAGACTGGTTTAAATTCTGGACAGAGCCCAGGATCAGAGTGAACCTATGAACAAATCATAGTGTTTTATCAAAAAAAAAAAATCTCCACATAACTACCAAAAGTGTCCCACTTACTGATATCATGAACAAAACTTTACATCAGCACCAAAAAAAACAAAAAAGAAAACAAAAAAAAGACTTCATGCAGAGGAATTCTTATACTACCTTAAATAGATTTTTCTCATTGACATTATTAAACTTGAAGATCACAATTTATACAATACAAATAAATCCCTTACCGACCAATCAATTTTAAAACCCATCAAATAAACAATCTCAGGTTGAAGGGATTCCTGTATGGCGTTTCATTCGCTTTATCACTGCGGTGAAATAATTTCGTGTCGTCTTCGATTACATTATCTGTAAGTACAACAGAAAAAAGAGATCCAAATACTTTTTTCACGTAAGCAACTTTTTTAGGAGATTATTGCTTACTTCTTGTCATTGAATTCGTGGAAGAAGGTTTTTGCTGCTTCATACGTAGACCAGCAGATAGCCGCTGCAGGGGCATGGAAGAGCATCCTGGGCTTCCATCCCCTCATGAGCCCTGCATAACCATCCTTTCTAACTATGGTTCGAATAACGTCCTGAATCGAACTGTTAGTAAATCTGTCACATCCACATACACCCTGTGCAGACAATTTAGACAATAGAATGAATTCAGAAGATAAAGTGAAAGTTGGCAGGAGAAAACAAACTCCTTTTCTGATTATCCTATTATTGAAGAATTTCTAAGAGATAAGTAAATGAGATTGACAAAGAAAAGAATGACGAAATAGTTAGTGTCTAAATTCAAGCAAAACAAATTTTAATATCATGATGACAATAATGAAAGATCCAAAACCAATTTTGCCGAGAATTCAACCATAGCATTCTAGTTTTTCAGGTTAGTAACCAAAATAACTTTAAGAACTAACCAGAAATATCATAAGGTAACTGTAAAAATAATATCACATTAAGAAGTTTCACATGTACAAGACCATGACTCCGATTGCAGAACTATGATAATTAATGTTACAAAAAAGAGAGAAAAGAATCATAATATCAGCATGGCCCAAAACATGTTATAGAACCTCCAGATGTTAATTTCAGAATGTTCAGATGTAAACATGTTATAGAACCTGTAATATCATTTGATAATGTAGTTCATGAGTTATCAAATCAGGCATTAGAAAATGAGGGGAACTAAATCGATAGCTGCCTGGAAAGTCACCTCAGCCAAATGCACCTTCAAGAACAGCTATTAAGTTGGAATCTTACACTACCAGATAGAATGATAGAAAAGTCCTTTGTTTTTTCCCCCTATATTTCAATCTGCAGCAGCACTGACAAAAAACAAAGGCCCTGCTTGGTACACCATGAATATCCGCAAATGCGAAAATTCACGGTTTATCATGTGTTTGTAGATGATTGATGAAGGCATCTAATAACAAATATTTGGTGGGATTTGCAACGAGCTTACAAAATAAACAATCTAAAATTTTTTATTTATTTTTTTCTAATTTATAGAATTTTAATTAGCACCTACAAGAACCTTTCGCATTTGTGAATATTCATGGTGTACCAAGCAAGGCCAAAATATCGAGTGTCTACGAAAGACCAATGAGGGTGAGTATGCAAACCAAAAAATTCAATTCTACTAATGAGTAATTCATCCACGTACGTGAATAATAGATCCTTTTTGAGAAATAGATGGAATAATCTTTAGCCAACACATTGAGCTGTAACAGTCTCCATATAATTTACGTATATATGACCTTTATGCATTTCTGGCAGGGAACTCCTTTCTCTCAACCAAGGGAGTTTTTGAAATTTCACAATCCAAGCTCAAAATAACCACTTCGACATGATGAGATGTACCTGCTTTCCCATGCAACTCTAGCTAAGACAAAACCTTAAATGGTTGTTCGCACTTTCCATCATTCTAATTCAATTTGATATCCTTCTGAATACTAAAGCCTTCTCTTCTAAATAATCAATCTAAAAATACTTCTTAAAATGCTTCAAGTGTTCAACCCACAAATTACAACATAATTCCATCCAGCCTTCCCTGCATGTTTCCTATACCTCTTCTAATACTAACATCTTGATTTTAACCAGCTTGCCTTTACGGCAAATACATAGGAGGTTTGGTATCCCAAAGATCTGATCTCCAGAACACATTTTGTAATGTTTTTTGGCCTTCGGTTTATCTTTTTACCTCTTTTGTTTCCTTTAAAATATACCAGAGGATACCATAGACTGTAACCTGAAAGACTGACTGGAGTCTGGAGCTGCTTCACAATGGCTACAGGCAAGGAGTACATACCCTGTTTCAATATGCGACTCAACCAAGGAGTAAGCAAAAACAGTTGTCTAGTTTGGGGTCTCTTGATCTCTTTTCTAATAAAACTTTCTTCATCTTAAAAAAGAAAAAGAAAAACCCGCTACTACAACTGAGCCAAGCAGTTGTTACATTCATATGAAGGTTACTACAACCGAGGTTTTGCATCGGTTAATCTTTGAAATTGAGGTGGGTCAACCAAATTCTAGTTCCATAAGACCAAACATTCAAGAAAAGTGAGAGTAACTCCATATCCAAGAAATCCACGTCCCTTCAAAAAGTTAGAGATTATCAGCTTATGCAAAAAAAGATAGTGCATAAGCATATAAGAGATTCTTTTCCCTTTTCTCATTACTCCACCTTTCTAACAAGTACCCCAGATAAGTAAAGGGAAGTGTCGAGTGAGCAATGGAGATTGAGGCACTGACCAAACAGACTTATGGAGATCAAGGTCATGTCGATGGAACAAACTGAGCCGATAAACGAGTCAGTGAATAGAAGGGTGTAAGATAGAAAGTACAGTAGAAGGAAAGGTGCCAGACTCCTATGTAATTAAAAACAGATGTATTTTCCTCTCTATTCCCAGTTCTTCTATGCCTATGAAAACTACACAATCTAAATCAGAAGGGATGAGATATTAAAAGGCATAAATCCAAAATCTCTAAAAAGCTGCATAACAAAACCAGACAACAAAATAACAAGCCAAAGGAACTACTTGGAACTCTATACATCAACTATGAAACTCAATTGATTAACTAACACTTCAATAGAAAAACTAAAACTTCCAATCAACTACATAATAACAAAAGAACCAAAAAGAACAGAATAAAACCAAAAACTAAGTAATAAAAGAGAACTAAAAAATTCAATAGATCTTTTACCTGGCACTGCAACTGGGTCTTCACAACATCAAGTGGAGTCGTCACTGCAGCAGCCAAAGCTCCAGCAGCAGCCCCAGCAGTGGCATGAACTACTAATCTTTCATCACTAGCACTATCTGGTGATACCTCCATTAACCCCGTTTTTGTAGCTTCATAAGTAGCAAAATGAACAGCAGTAAATGGGGCATTCATTAAAACAGTAGTTCTATAAGAAGCATAAAACGCCCCAAATCCTTCTTCCTTCAAAACCCTTTTTGTACAATCCAATAAACCTTTATAATGAGTACTACTCAACTGCAGTCTTTGTTTCACCATATCCATTGGTGTAAAAACTGCATCACTTGCAACAGTAGCACATACACCAGAAACAGCATGAGCAGCAGAATTATTAGGGTTTCCACCAGAAAAGTATTCTTTACAGAATTCATAAACAGAGAAATAAACCGCGTGGGCAGGACCAGCACCAAGACTCATTGCTCCAATTCCACGGTATAGTCCAAGTGGACCTTCCGTCTTTATAATTGATTTAAAAGCTTGCCGGAGTCCGACGGGTTGAGCTGGGCACGAAACTAGGGCTTGCATTCGGGTTTTAAGAGTATCTACTGGGAACATTGCTGTGTGTTCAACACAACCTGCAATTGATCCTGCCACCATGAATTGCCAGAATTCAAGGCCATCGTGGGATGATTCTACTTTGATTTCTGGGTGAAACTCTAGAGGTTGCTGTGGGAGAGAACGGAAATCTGGGTTTTGAAATTTGGGAGAAGCTTCAGTGGTGGCCATGGAGAAACAGAGATAGAGAGAGAGAGATTGAATTGGTATTAACTTACGGATTCAATGGAAATTCAGAACAAAAATTAGGGTACAGAGCTCGCTTTCGGATTGGGCTGTTTTGGGTTGCCTCCATGCACAACTATTTTCTTGGGGAACTTTACGTGCGCTGATCAGAGAGAAAGGTATTGTCACATTTAAGAGAGAGAGAGTTTTAGAGAGAGAAAGGAAGAGAGAGGTGAAGAAGAAGATGAAGATTGAAGCTTTGAGAAGAAGGATCAAAGTTAACAGTTTTTTATAGAGGTTAGGGTTTGGTTTTTTCAGAGAATTGACCGTTCTTTCTGAATTTTATTTATCTTCATAGATCTTGTGACCTTGCCTTCTTCAACCTGTTTTTTTCCAGCTTTTCCTAGTATTTTCAACTTCAATACACAAATATACATCAGAAGCTTGATACGCACTTTGTAATTAGACGCCACGTTAGAAACTTGGGCCTACCGAGACATAGGGGATTGAGCATCTTAAAAATGTTCAAATCCAATAGTTAAAATCAACCCATCAAAGATTCAATGATTATAAAATAGATCGGGAATCAGAAATTATGCCACGTGTTAAGACTCAGGATGTAACACGTGGTGCGAGATGAAAAGAAAAGACAAAAAAGGGCTCCTTACAAGGCGCCTCGTGTCGCTATCGCAACTTATTCATGGCCAATGTGTTGGACCAGTTTTTTTGGTGGTCAAAACATCAAGTTGATTTTTAGCCGTTGATTCTCATAGGTTTGATGTGTTTTTTGTCGTGATCCGGCACTTGGTAGTGAAGGTAATTTTCAAAGCTCATCACGATCAGCAAAAAGAAGATGCTCCAAATCAAAATCAATCGCTGATGAATCACGAAGAAAGATTTTGATTTCCAATGTGTAGGCCCCACGACAACCACGTGTGTTGCTTTGATCAAGCCATAGTATCTTACTACACAAATTTAACGTATATTCTCCATGGATCCGTTTTCAGAGTAAAAAAATAAGGCCCAAACAGACCAATCCAATCTGATCAACTACAAATCAAATCGTCTGAATTTTAACTGATGCAATTAGTGTTTGGATGGATGGAAGAGTTGATTAACGGACTGGATTAAATTAATTGTTAGAGGGTAGAGAATGCGCTATAAACAACGCTGAAAAGAACTACTAAAAAAAATCGTTAACTTGCACAAGTACAAACGGTTTTTTTTTTCTTGCAAATCTCTCTAGAGTTCTAAGAAATTGTTTTTTTTATTTTCTTTTTTTAGGAAAATTAAAACTTATTTTTGCCTACAATAAGGACAAGTTAATTTTGGCAATCATTTTATGAATTATCAACCAAAAACTAACAAGATAATTACTTCAAATTTTATCAAAATACAAAAATGCCAAATGTTTTTTTCTTGGATCAACAATGATACAAATTATGCCCCTAGATAAGCATTTAGAAAAAACCAAAAAAAAAATCTGAATGAATTAAGGAACATACATTGCTTGACACGTGGTGGAGAACGCGTGTTATCCACAATCCTTCTCCTATAGCATCGATCTGTTTGTCTGTCCGATCGACTGTCTTCTTCATCTTCATCTTTTTTTTCTTCTTTCTTCTATTCTTGATAACAAGATAAGTGTCTGTCTTCATATGAACTACTAGTCTCTTTACTTCATCTCATTGTCATCAATGTAGTCAGATAGATAGATAGATCCACTTCCATTATATAAAAGGGATAACATTATTCCATAGGGATGGACTCGTGCCAGACCACGTAACATACAACGCGTGCTGTCCACAACCCCCCTCTTTCTCCCTCTCTCTCTCTCTCTCTCTCTCTCTCTCTCTCTCTCTCTCTCTCTCTCACTACTAGTAGTAGTCTTTGTCTCTTTCGAGTATTGAGTTTCTCTCTCCCTCTCTCTCTCTCTCTCACTACTACTAGTAGTAGTCTTTGTCTCTTTCGAGTATTGAGTTTCGATCGATCACGCAGTATAGATCGATCACGCATTAGATGCATGAAAGGGTAAGAATAATGCACACCCTTAAATCCCAAATCCATTAAAATTTCAAGGTTAGTGGGCACTCTTAAACACCAAAACCTCCACTTGGACCGATAGTTTGATGGAGCGTGTAGAAGTTAAGGACTTCCGCTGAATGTTCTGCGACGCAGAATCGCAAATAAATTTTGCGATGGCACAACTAAAAATAATAAAAAGAAGAGAGTCGTAGAAATTTTCTGCGACATACCTTTTTTTAATTAATAAAATAAAAAAAAGTGTGTTCTTTGTTAATAAAATACTTTAAAAAAAGGGTGTCGCATATAACTTCTGCTATCGCAGAAGTTATCTACGACACATGACAACTCCCCATTAGCCTTGCCAACCGGTTATACCTCAAACCCACCTTATTTGTTGGTGGATTTGAGGTAGGCCACTGGCCTTGCCCTAAAAGGATCATCTAGCTTCTCCATCTTTACAATGACATTTTGAAATGGATGTTATATAATGGCCACAACCCACGGTTATCTCCATCTACTGAATGGGCTTTGATCCGACTGGGCCTGCCTTATCTTCTCCTCCTTTCAAGGAGGCTCAGGAAGAGGAAGAAGCAGAAGAAGCAAAAGAAGGTCGACGGACCATTCGGTCAACCTTCCCCTAAGCTACAGTTCAGGGTAAGTGACGAGCAACGAACCGGACTTCAATCTGGGCCAGGCCTCAGATTCCCCGCACCGCTATTAAGACCTCAGGATGGGCTTGGGCCGTCAGGCCAGATTGCCATCCATATCTGATAATCTCCATTTGAAGATTCTACAATTAGATACACTAGATATCTGAGTTCGCAGTGAATTTTTAAGTTGTCCACAGAAAGCACAGTTCATGTAAGCGTGCTCCTGGTGATTCATGGTTAGACAAAGCCAGAAAACGAACTTGGGGCGTGTGCCGATGTGTCCGTAAAATCATCCACTGACTTTAAAAAAAACAGCCCCAAAAACTATAGCAGTCATCCCAACCATCCAAGCCATACATCCATCCTTCTGCCCTAGATCAGATGGTTAGGGGGACCATCTGGTCAGGTACATATACTTGGTTAGGACTAGTATATCAGAAGGTGAAGATCCTCCAATCAGTTCAATTTGGTCCCTGAGATCCATTTCTGTGACCCTGAATTGGATGTTCCACATCTCCCATAGAGCATAAGGCACAATTCTTAACATCTTCAATTTCTGACCCCTATTAATAAACTACAACAATATAGAGAGTCTTCACAGCCAACTGTAACCTTCGAATCAGGTGCGAAATTGTTAATTTTCTCCAATCTCAATATTACATCCAGTTTCGCTACGTGTTAATGAAGAATATCAAACAAAAAAAAAAGAACCAAAAGAATTGCGCAGTGGGTCAGACAAGAAGATGAATTGGATACTGCTGATACAGAAAAAGCGAAAGCTCTCTTTTGAATAGTGAGGAGGATACCGTTAAGAAACAAGAATATTGCTATTGCCTGACTGAGTTGAGTTACCATTATAAGAGCATTGTGCAATCCATCTTGTTCTTGTTCTTGTTCTTCTCATGCACACAAAATGCTGTTAGCTGCAGAACTAGAAAGTCCGAAAACACGAACTCGCCAATTTGAGTAAAAGATGTAGTTGCTCAGAAGTTGACGGGAGAATAGGAACTTCGATGGCCTTCAGTAGGTCCTCTAAATCTTCTTATGAGAGATCCAAATAAACTCTGAAAGAGTAGCATGTAAAACAACACTTACCTACTGCTCTCTAAATAAGACAAAACATGTTTATGCACAATATGCTTTTTTATATGTCAAAAGATGGAAAAGTGAAGAAGTAATCTGTGCTAAACTGGTATAAATAGTTGTTTCTCTTCCTATGCTTCCTCCTTACAGAAACACCTTCCTTTAGTTTTTGGGTATGCTAGTGGCAAAACCTGCTACATCATGGTTTTCGGGCAGTGACAATGACAAATTACAGAATGTGCTCAGGCTTAGCCTATATTTCAACTAACAGCTCCCAAGACCAATGCACTTTTGAGCCATTCTGTTTTTTTACTGAACGAAGGATGGTCCATATGAACACCCACTTGTCCAGCATAGTTCGTGATGTGTATCCACCCCTTTTTTGCGTTATCTGAGGTTCAAGACTTCCCTAGTGCAATTGTGCCTAGATGGGGTTCTTGGACTTTTCCGAGCCGCTATTAGGGTTCCAGAAATTACATTTTAAATAAAAAAACAAAGCATATATAGTCATCGTTACCAATTATAATATGGGGGAATACCTGAGTTCTATGCGGTATACTGAGCCAAAACTCCAAATTTGGGATAACCTGAAAAGAGAAATAAGAGAAAGCAATGGATTTTAGTACAGAACTTGCAATCAGTCCAACAGTACACAGCTCGACCTAAAGAATAAAAATATCAAAAAGTAGAGAACTATATATAATTGGAAAAAAAGAAAGAAAAAAAAAGTATGTAAGAATATCACTTTTCATTGTAAGAAATAACAAGAAACTGGAGATGAGGAAGAAAACATACTTCTATACCACGAATGCCAAGGGCAAAAAACCGATAAACTGTACCAGCCAGCAGATACCCTCCAAAAAGGCACAACAAACTGAAAATAGGAGTAACCACTCAATTCTACAAAGGTCCTTCTAAAACTAAGATATGCAATTTGACACAATTGATAGCATACTCAAACGAGTCAATGAAAGAACTAAAAAACTTACATGAGTCCAAGAGTACCCAACCAGCCCCATCCGCTTCCATGAACAGATATTATCTTCGCACAACCGGAAGGGTGCCTTAGCACTGCAGCCTGTGGGAGACCACATTTATGCTTTAGTTTTTAATCCACCAAGTAACAAGAAACATCTATAATGTAATCCAATCTGAACTCTTGAAGGAACAGAAAATACTTCCGTGCACTCACATAATCACAGGTTCCCGTATCTGCCAATGAATCTGGTCCCTGCCAAAAGGAAAAGAATTGGGAATATCTTATTTCATGAACAAATGAACTAGATTAGATAGAAGCAGATCAACAAAATTAGGAGAAAACAGTACTCACTTGGACTCCATTGGCATCACAGTAAACAGTTATAGACAGTGAACAGTTAACCTTGAGACCATTACTTGACATCTTAACGGCGACACCCATTTGAGGCTTCTCTTTATCTGTCAGATAAGATAAGGAAATCAACAATTATTCAATAAACCGATTATGACATTACAATGTAAGAAGTTAGGTCGTAAAATATGATTACTTCAACAAAAGTTTCTCTACAAAAGCAATTCCACATTTGCATCAAATTCTTTGTCATGTTTCCTGTTCAATCTAGAATACTTTTGGGCCTGTATACCTAGAAACATTTTCTAGCATATGTATCGCTTTTTTCATGATATTCGAATTGCATACTGTAGAAGTCAGGCAGAAACACATCTAAATTGACTAGAAAACTTAATGTTTCGATGTTTTCCTTCTCAAAATCAAGGGAAAAAAATGACTTTACCAATTAGACTGATTTGAGTGCTCCAGGCGCGTCCAATAGTTGTGCAAACATTATACCCTGCATGTACCAACCAAATATTAGGAATAAAGACACTGGTTAGAATTAACAAGAAGGAAACACCCCAACGCAACTAATCCATAACTTGACTCAAATTGTCCATAAAGATGGAGAGATTGATGAGAATGCAACCCACAGATTAGTGTTGGGTGGATAAGTAAAGGCCACTTCTGGTGTATTATGTGAGTGATGTCGAGCCATTATGAAGGAACATTATAAGACAACAAGACAGCCCACACTTTTAGTGGAGCTAAATATTACTACATTAGGCATGGAAGAAACATGTAATTAGCATAGCAGAGATGGAAACATTGAGCGGGAATGTAGAAAGACTAGGGTCATTTGTTTCTTTAGGCATCTGAATTTGATTATGTGACCTTGTATTTTGCAGGATCTTCAAGCTTAGGAATTTAAAAATGAACTCATCTGGATTGTACATCTAGTCAGACCTTAATTTCAAATTCAGCTCACATTTTTTGACTAAATATCACTTTAAAAGTCTGACTCAACCAAGAGGTAAAAATATTCAACAAGTGAGATTCACACAAGTGAGATACAGATGCCACAAAAGAAATGCATCTACCTCCTAAATAGTTGGAAGCAAGTGCGCTACACTCCATGCCACAGCGTGAGGGACCCCCACAATCCTACAATATCAGCCAAGACAATTAAATCAGCAAAAAAGCCACAAAATTTAGTGACGATGACAATATTTTCTTTCATCAGCTGACATGATCCTGATAAATGTAAGGAACCTCAAGTCCATAAAGTTTCACACACTACGAAGCAGAGAAAAGAATAATTCTGCTCCTTTTTTCTATCAAAAACAATAAATATTTTAAAATAAAATAAAATACGGTAAGTTAGGAAAAGAGAAAATAAAAGAGGAACACAAAAGGGTACATTGGTTTCAATACTTCACAACACAGATCCACCATACATGTCTCTTTTAGCAAGATCATTTTATTAACCTCGGAACAAGGGAGAAAAATATGTTCAAGCAAATTCATCTAATGATAAGAGAAATACTCCAAGGACTCTAACCAACTAATGGCATTGCTAGAGTGTTTCAAAAACAATATCCTCTATTTTCACAAAAAGACTTTGAAGACCACAAGGATAGAAAATAATAATAATGAGAGTTACTGCTTCATCTTTCAAATATCAATATAATAGATTATAATAGTTCGGCGGAATCCAGAATTCTTTACCAGGCAGTCAAAACATCTAGGTGGGTTGTGGTTGAATATCATTCCGTCACAAAGCTGTTACACATAATCCAGAAATGGAATGTCAGTGAGAAGTCCACGAAGCAAAATAGTTCAAGCATAGGAATAGAGGCCTTTATACAACAACGGATACGTGAGCTTGAGGATCAAATATTGAACATTATTGTGCAACCAACACTAGGAAAAATAATTCCTGAGATGCTTAGGTCAACTCAAATTGAAAAATTAATTCATGAAATACTTGGGTCAACAACCCAAGTTCCAGCTTTGTGCCTGCCATGAGTCCACCTAACAAAGTGGCTCGCAAGCTATTCAATATCTCCTATGACAAATAATTCTTTTGTTCCAGGTCCTCACATGAAAGTTGTAGTCAGAGTATTCAGGTTCCTCAGTAGCTATAACATTATATAAACCACCTAGATAAGCAACCCAAAATAAACAAAGACATAAAAGCGTAACCTGATGGAGCCAACCTGAAACCAAAGTACAGTCTTATTTACTGCTATCTTGTAAAATCTGCAAAGGACCATATAAGATTCATAGGTTAGAAAAGAATATCAACATAATGTAACCATTTTAATTTCTCAAAGTTAATAACAAAATGAAAATACAAAAACCACTCTCCAAGATTATTACATGCTGAACTCAGAGGAAAATCCATATTCTTTTATAGGAATTAGATATTTTATGATGAATGAAGGGTAAGGGGAAAAAATTCATTTTCTATAAAATAAAATAAAATAAGTAAAAAAACTAAAAATAAGTGACTTTGTTGCCTTTCCTCTGTTACCTTTTTAGGGGGTCATCGAGCTAGAATTGGTCCGAAAACCTCAGGACATAGTCCATGGGGTCAGATAGAAACAATAGAAAACCAAACACAATTGATGATATTTCCAAGGGTTTATAATTTGTTAAGAACCAATAGAAGTGTACCAGCATGTAAGACTCCAAATGCATTTATTTTTCATTAATGATACGGGCAGTTCATAGATGAACAAATTATAAGCAAGCCTGACTGCAATGGTATCTTTATTGTAAAATTGGATATTCTTGAGATAACAAGGAAATAGCAACACTTAGCAAATTATATGCAAGCCTAACCTCAATGGAACCTTCGGTAGCATTGGATATTTCTTGAGATAGCGAGGAAATAGCACCAGAAAGAATGTCCACAACTACCAACGACCGCTGGTTTAAATGGTTGGAGGTATCGCTTTCCTATGGGAGGTTGTGCGTTCAAATCGCAGAAAAGGGATTATTCCTCAATTATATTCATCTGATAGGTCTTCTTACCCCTAGGTTCTCCAAGGGCCAGCTCTAGCCCGGTTGTCTACCCTGGATTCAGTTCGGCTCAAGGTCTTGCAAGCCCCAAATCATGTTACTGGTCCAAAAAACACAAAACAAAACTACCCCCAAACACACTGAAAATCGATTACAAATGCTAGGAAAACCTGAATACTTAAGCTTCTAGTTCTAATTGGCAATTAATTAAACAATAAATCACTCATAATCTTCCATTTTTTAACTCAGGAAATAATTCTACCCCAATCCTCCGACAACTCTGCAGTAATCCCCTATCAAGAGCAATTTGTCTCTAACATTCACTAATTAGTTAATAGCCGAAACATAGTACTGATTTCTAAGCTTTGAAAACACATAGTGAGGAAGCAGCAAAAGATATATGATCAAGAAACGCATTTTAGCAACAATAGACCTCAAATTGAATCCGTACTTCAGAATGAAACTAACAAAAGATAACTTGAAATTTGAAACCCCCAGATGAATAACGGAGTTATGAGAAAACCAATGATGATTTTGGGACCGTAAGTATCATTTGATTCCAAATCAGTAAAAACCCCAAGCACAATCGGCGCATTCTACCATTAACAAACCTCAAATTGAATCCTTAAACAATTAAACAAAATTAGTCGAAAATAAGAAAAACCCAGAAAAGTAAATGGTGAAATTAGGGCAAATGAAGAGTACCCATCTTCGCTAAGGACTCCATGAGGATGATTTGGGGTGGGAGAATCCAAGCTAAAGTTGTAGAGCTTGTTATCGTGTAGAACACTGAGGTCACAAACGGCTGAGATCGGGTTCGATTCAACTCGGTGTAGGATCGTTAGAAAAAGAACCAATTTCAGAAAATCGTCTCGAATCGCCATGTTCGAATTCGAACGACCTCAGCAGTTGCAGAGATCGTCCGAAGAGTTGGGACGATGAAATGAGGTGAAGGTGGTGAAGAAACAGTGAGACACCGCATTAATTTTGGGAATTTTCAATTTCCATTTTTACCCATAGATTTGCTATTGTGTCACATGATACTGGTGACTCTGTTAAGGGTAAATTTGGACTAAAAACTTTATGTTTTATTCGAGCATACGAGTTTCCCCTAAGCAAAATTTATCTTCTTCTTTAAGTATGAGGTTATAAGATGTCCTGGATGTGGAAGTAGGGTGTACCTGGTATCAGATTGGAACCGAATTCGATTAAACCGGTTCTGAATCTACATATTTTGATTAATTATTTGGTACCAGAACTATAAGTCTGAAACTATTTGTATATGATCTGTTCTGGTTCTAGAATCTAGATGGGTGGGTTGGAAAAAAAATAAAAATAACAAATCCTTCTTCCCCTTTCTAATATATTCAACTCTTTTTGCTAATCAAAAAAAATAATGTGAAACTCCAAAACGCCACCAATTCGTTACTAATACAAGTATGGCATGGTGGTCCTTAAACAAACTACATATAACCATCTTGCATTTAAAAGTTATGTTTTTATGAGAAATACAGATTAATATTAGGCTCACAGCATTTGGCATGTAAAAACCTGCAATACATTGGTCGGCATCAGAGTACTACACGAGCAACTAAAGACAGATCGCGAAAAATTTACATGATTTAAATCTAATTAATACATCCCTAGAGAAACTCGGCCTCAATACCTCTCCCAAAGGAGGAGGGATGCCAACCACCCGAGCAACTTCATATTTGGCAATAAAAGTTATGTTCCAACTCAACGGTGGAGCCACATTGAGGCCTAAGGGGCCATGGTCCCCCAACCCTGTGGCTCACCCTTTGTATCAATGAGAACTTTTTTGGTGTTTTGCACTTTTACTCTGTCATCGTACCAATTTTATATTGGCCTTTCCAATTTTCATAATATTTTATATGACCCTTGATATTGTAGCTATTTATGTTGGCCCATTGTGAATCGGTGTTGGACGTGCAAAATGAGGAGGAAACGATCAGTCACCCATTTTGCCACTGGCAGTTTGTTGATGGCATTTGGCAGTATTATTTACAGAGTTCTGGTTTTAGCTGGGTTCGAAACAAAGGCTCTGCTTAGTATGCAGAGAAAATTTTTAAAATGCAAATTATCATAGTTGGGGTAGTGGTAGTTTGCATAGACAAATATAATCATAGGTATCCTAATTAGTAGAGGAATACCATACCAAGTAGCTGATTTATCAATTTGAATGGAAATAACTGTAGATGCGAATTTTTCCTCCATACCAAGCAGGACCAAAGGGATTTGTGATCTTCTTGAGGCTTGGAATAGATTCCAGGTTAAAAGCTGCAGGAAGAAGATGAGGCTGATCTTGGGCCATTTGGTTGGAAAGGAACAAGAGGGCCTTTAATTCTCAGGAAACAATGATTGATGATTTAATTACCAAGAGTAATTACATTAGTGTCTTCTTTGTATTCGTAGTGGCATCCATTGAGTTTGCAAACCATGGGCTTTGTGTAAATTCAATCCCTTAGGGCCGTAAGTTGTTGGGACTATCTTATTAAGTTATGTAGGGAAACACCCAATCACTACCTATGATGGAATATGTAGTATATAAGTATTAGGGGTGATTAGGGTTCTTACTCTCACCCAATCTTAGTGCCTAAAACCCTCCATCAGTTTGTACTCACCTCTCAAGTTCAATGGTGTGTTATGGGTAGAGACGTAAAACTATCACCCTATTAGTTTGGATGCTTCGAAATGATTTTAGATACGCGATCTAAGGTATGTCTTCTTAATTAAATTAATGTGGTTAGCATGATTATCAATATCCTTTGTTCATGTATTATTTCCGCATAATTGTTATTACATGAGCATAATAGTTTAACATTCTGGGCAATTTCTCTGTGCTCTTATCTCCATACGGACCTATCACGACCTAACGTGATAGGGTGTAAATGTGCAATGGGTGTGTTCTAAGTAGTTCCGTACTCCGAAATACTTAAAACAGTTGAACGGGTGTATTTCGGTGCCCTAGTGGTTTTACTAGTTTTACGACGACCTGTGAACTGAAAAACACAGAGAAAACGAAACGTTGAACCATGGCAATGGAGGCATCAACGGAGACTCCTAATAGAGCCTTAACGAACCTTCGATTCTCTGATCTCAAACCCACTCTCTCTCCACCCATTCTCGACGCCCTAACCGAAGCTGGTTTCAACTTCTGCACACCAGTTCAGGCAGCCACTATCCCACTTCTCTGCAGCTTCAAGGATGTTGCTGTTGATGCTGCCACTGGTTCCGGAAAAACCCTAGCTTTCATCGTACCACTTGTCGAGATCCTTCGCCGTTCTTCTGAGTCCCCTAAACCTCATCAGGTAAAAGTCTTTTTAATTATCTAAAATCATCCCCTAACTGTTATTGTGTTTAATTGTGTTTTCAGTATCTTGAATTGGATATCGGGCTAGAAATTGTAGAAAGACCTAGGGTTTGAATACTATCTGTAGTCTATACTTGCAACTCTACTTAGTGATGGAAAGAGATGGGATGTAAATGAGAAACTTAGGATAAATTAGGATTTCATTTTCGCTATATTCAGTGGCACGAGAATTATCCTCTAAATGTGATTCGAAGTCATTTTTTAAAATAGTTGCAAGGGATAACTTCTATATTTGTATCTTAAGTTGAATGAAGTCTGTTAATTTGTTTTTTTTTTTTTTATCCATTTTCTTGTTGGAGTTATTCCATTGCTTCTGGCTTCATCTATTGTAGTATATCCTTCGCACTAGTTAAGTTTTGATATCGAAGCAAATGTCCTTGTATCTGTTTGATTCGTTATACTTGAACCGCAGATTTAATACTCTGGGTTTGTTAGAAAACCCCTTTCCACAACTTAATAGTAGGATTAAATGTTATGATCTGACTGCATATCAACATATGTAAAATACCCATGAGAAAATTATCTGCTTAATGTAATGCAATCTTTCTGTATTATATACTTGGAGTGATCCAAAACATTAAAAAAACTATATTTCCAACACGTATGATAGAGTGTGCAGTTGTGTTGAAATATTAGGTTGGTGGAGGTCAGTGTGTTTGACACTTCATTGGCACGTGGAATACCGGTAGGCATGTCTGTCTCCGTGTTGCATTGTGGTGGAACTTAATCGTATATTCATCTGTACTAAATTCTTTAAATCATCGTCGTTAGTAGTGCTTATCACTTTTTGACAACTTTTTTGGGAATTGGGGGTCAAGAACAACATTGATAAATTCATAACCATAATGTACATATTTGATGTTATCTTTCTTACTTCTTTACAATGTTTATTTGAAAAAAAAAAAAGGATTGTGTTCCCTGGACCAATTATTTAATTTAATTTCACTATTTGGAATTTTGTTATGATTTGTATGTAGTTAAAGTTTGCATAAGCAATTGTCTTGCATTATCTACAGGTCATGGGAATAATTCTCTCTCCAACAAGAGAGTTGGCATCACAGATATACCATGTAGCACAGCCTTTCATTTCAACATTATCGAATGTTAAAGCTATGCTTCTTGTGGGTGGATTGGGCATAAAAGCTGACATGAATAAAATAGAGGAGGAAGGAGCAAACTTATTTATAGGCACACCTGGGAGGATTTATGACATAATGGACCGCATGGATATCTTGGATTTCCGGAACCTTGAGGTATTAATTCAAGCTGTGTTTTGTTTACTGGTATATCATTCAACATAAAAAGGGTCTTCCACTTTGTTGGGTTTTGTGTTATGAGTAAACAGTGAATTAAACTTCCTTCTGTGGCAAAAAGCTGGAGAACTGTACACAGATATATTTGATTGGAAATGATAAATTTGGAGCAAAGTTACAGAGAATTCTATGCCCCAAGTATTGATTTATATTTTGATTGGGATGCCCTTATTAATAAAGTTTTGCCTTCATAAAAAAAAAAAAGGAAAAATAAAAAAAGATGACCTTGGGAGCTTCCAATGTAAAGGAGTTCATCTGGAACGCGTTAGAAACTATCTTGGCCTTTATGTTGATTGATACCACTGATGTGGGGAGTTTTCTGTTGGTGTTAGCCCTCCAATTTTATATTTGTATGTAGTACTTTAACCAGATAACATATTTTGTCATTCATTTATTTATTTTTTGTTTGGGGCAGATTCTGATCTTAGATGAAGCTGATCGGCTCTTGGAAATGGGATTTCAAAAGCAGATAAATTCCATTATACCTCGCTTACCTAAACTTCGTAGAACTGGCCTTTTCTCAGCTACTCAAACTGAGGCAGTTGAAGAGCTCGCCAAAGCAGGGTTGAGGAATCCCGTGAGGGTTGAAGTTCGAACAGAAGCAAAAGATGGGTTGGCATCCTCACAGTCAGCGTCTTCCAAAACGCCTTTGGGCCTTGATATCGAGGTATGTCTCATTGATTGCGGAATACCCTCCCTAACCTCTACTCTGAGCCTTTTCTGTTGCTTATGCAAAGACAAATGTTAGCAACAAGTATAATTGATTGTTGGAGAACTTAGAGCATCATTTATACCGTTAATTATGGCATTAATAAAATACAATTTATGGAAGTCACATCCAAATTAGTTGGGATAAGGTTTGGATGTTTTTGAGACAACTATTTTATTGAGGTGTTTTGTGCTCAGATTTTGAATCTTTTGTTTGACATTCAAGGTAAAAAAAAAGGCACTTAGTGAAACTTCAACACTAGTCAAGCGTGTGAGGAATTGAAGAAGTACTACGATAGGCTTTTCTTAAAACTTTACTTTTATGTTGTTGTGTAGGAACAGTTATAGATGAGTTGTTATTGTTATGTTCTTCAAAGCATTTGCGTTGAGAGTGAATCAGGGAGAACATATATATTTTTTTAATGAAGAGGGAATACAGACATTAACCCCATATATTAATCTCTTTCTGCCCTGTACTTGTGAACATCTATAGGATCCTATTGTTTATTTGCTCTCCCTGTTTCTCAGAATTTTTTTTTTTTTTGAAATGCTTTGACTTTACCATCATCTTCGATTGCCATATCAATCTGTCTCAGGGTTCAGGTATGCTCTTTCCCTGAACTTCTCATTTTGTATTTTCTTGTTTCATCTATGATCGTGCAGTACATGGAATGTGAAGCGGACAAGAAGCCATCCCAGCTTGTTGATTTCTTAACAAAGAACACGAATGAAAAGATCATCATGTAGGTTATGCAGCTGACATACTAGTCCTCTGGTTGTTATTTTTTATTTCTATAAAAGCAAGGCATATGATTTTCGATGATACCATTATTTGCAAGTCTAATTTCCAAATTTTGCAGCTACTTCATGACATGTGCTTGTGTTGACTACTGGGGTGTTGTTCTTCCACGGCTTGCTGCTCTCAAAGGTTGCTCCATAATTTCTCTTCATGGGAAAATGAAGCAGGTAAATATTAATAGCATCACGCACATCGGTTCATGAAACTGATAATTCCTGTTCATAACTCGTGTCATTTCTCCTTATATATAGATTGCAAGGGAACATGCATTGGCATCTTTTACATCACTTTCAAGTGGTATTCTTCTATGTACTGATGTTGCAGCGCGGGGGCTTGACATTCCAGGCGTTGATTGGATTGTGCAGGTATTTTCTACTGAGTGTCTGCCTGGTTGGCGTGGACTTTTTTTATTTTATTTTGATCTTTATTTTGGTGAGATGCATGGGCCATGTTTTAAGCCTTTTCTTTTTCTTTTTTCTTTTTATAGAGTACACATGCAAATTATGAGTTTTATTGATCATTTGACTTTTGCAAGCATTTCATGCTATAAATATTTACTGATGCCTTTGACAGAAGTCACTGAACATGGTTTTTATTTGTTGTGGCAGAAGTAGGGACACGAGAAATCAAAGTTAAAAGTTCATTTTTTTCCTTCCTCCTATTTAAACTGCTCTATGCTGCCCAGAGAATTTGGCGTGTCTCTTTCTGCTTATTTGCCTGTTTTATGTTCTTTCACACCCTATTGACAACGTATTAGGGAACTGCAAAATTAGTAATTTATGTGTTTCTGACTAGATTCAGCCTCTATTTTGTTTGAGATGTTGCTTGGCTTCTAGTATTTTTGTCCTAGTTTTTTATGGTTTTGTCTTTAATGCTCTATGGATAATTTAGTAGCTTCTTCCCTCCTCACTATGTTGGACCTTGTAATGAAACTCGAAATTGCAATATGGAGAGTGCTCCAGCTTTGACAATTAAGAAAGGGTAATCATTTGTTCATTGCTTGTGCAGTATGATCCCCCTCAAGATCCAAATGTATTCATACACAGAGTTGGCCGGACTGCACGATTGGGCAGACGAGGACGCGCCGTTGTTTATCTCTTACCAAAGGTTTGCTTCTTGCATCTGCTACCTGTGTCCTGTTTCCTTATTTGATCACATAGAGTACATCTCAATGATATTTTTAACAATTGCTCTATTGTGTGGAAAGTTAATTATGTTGGCGTTTTCTCTTATAGGAGGAAGCTTATGTGGAGTTCCTGCGTTTAAGAAGGGTCCCGCTTGAGGAGAGGAAATGTTCTGATGATGTTCCAGATATTGTTCCTCAGGCCAGTATTTACAAATTTACAATTTCCATGATTCCATATGCATGAGATGATCCTTTCTGTTGGTATTGGAGAAATTTTACTACATTTGTCCATTATTTTCCTGTTGTTTCCCTGCTTACATGTGCCATATCAAGGTTGTTCATGTTGATTGATGGAAGATCCTCAGTTAACACTAACGAAAAAGGAAAAGGAAGATGGCGAACTCGAGACACAATAAAGCCTTGTAGAAATACGAAGTCTGATAGATTAATAATTATTAATTCTAAATGTTGTTCAATATGAAATATGGTCCACCTTGTCTTTTAAAACTTTGACTTTGACTTTTCATGTGTTTAAGCTCAAACATATCTCTCATACAAGTATGCTTTTATAGTCTTTGATACTTCCTGCTTAGGCTCATCTTGAATAAGGTTATCTACTTGCTTTGAGACTATTTAATCTACCATCATCTCAGATCTGGTGCAAAATGACTATTTCAGATACGGGCCGCTGCAAGGAAGGATCGTGATGTCATGGAAAAGGGACTTAAGGCATTCGTCTCATTCATCCGTGCATATAAGGAGCATCATTGCTCTTACATTTTTAGGTTACTTGCAAGTCCCTGTTCGCAAATGTTCTTCAAATCCTTCAATGTCCTTACTCTTTAGTGTTCTGCAGGTGGAAGGAACTAGAGGTGGGGAAGATGGCCATGGGATTTGGGCTGTTGCACCTCCCTTCAATGTCCGAGGTGAAGAATCACTCACTTTCTGCTGATGGTTTCATTCCAGTTGAAGATGTTAATGTGGCTGAGATCAAATACAAGTAAGAAAGCGTGCATCAGTCTTTTAGCTTCCTCTTAATAGTAAATCTAAGGTAGCCACTGGGTAGACCCTAGAATGATTCTATGGAAGCACATAGCGGCAGTGAGGTCCACCATTTGGTTGGCCCCTCTGACAAAATCTACTTCTCCAAAATGTCAGCATGCTATATAAAAGAACGCTATGGATCTTATGGTCACAATCATCAGATTTGATTGATTTTGGCATAAGGGAAACCTTATAGGTATCCCCCTGCGTTTATATGTATGCATAGTAAAGTCTTCAGGGTCTACCTGAGAGTACCTAGATTTCCTCCCTCATCTTGCTCGTGTGCATCTTCTAACTGTTTAACAATCTGAACTGCTAGAGATAAAAATCGCGAGAAACAAAGACAGAAGAACCTGAAAACAAAGAAAGCAGCAGAGCTTCAAGAACCAAAACCCCATAAGCCCAAGCCAAAACAAAATGCTGCAGCAACTACGAGGAAGAAAACTGCCAAGCAACGGCGAGCTGTTCAGACAGTTGAAGATGCAGATGAGTTGGATAGGGACTACCGCTTACTAAAGAAGCTGAAAAAAGGAGCTATTGATGAAGCTGAATTTGCAAAGCTCACAGGAACTGAAGAATTACTTTGAGCAGAATTATTTACTGGACTATGGAGTATCAACCTCAGTGGTGACAATCCTGTGCATCCTAAGAGGTGCGAACGAAGCAAGAAACTCAAAGTGAAAAGACTGGAAAGAGAGTTTCCCGACAAACAGAACGGATTAAGCAATTGAGTGTGTGCTCTTGGGGCCAACAACAAAAGGCAATTAAGGGTTTTTGAACGGAAGCACAGCAAACAAGGAAAGCATTCAGTATTGTAAGTTAGCTTTTGGAGCAAAGACTAACAAAAATGTAAAGCTAAGAGAGGGTAATCTCTTTATTCTTTGCTGACATGAAGAGAAGGTGAGTTTGGGCCTTGTAAGTTATCATCAGCCTTGCGAAACTCTCGTATTCATTAGGGAGAGCTGTATCTTTGATGAGAAATAATAACTAACTATTCCAGGCCTTGAATGGTTGCTGGAAGGAAAGTTTTGTGTAAAGTTTAACTTCTGTTTGTACTTTCTATTACTTCTAAAAAGTTTTGATATATTAGAATGTATCTAAAATTTCTCAATCCCTACTTCTTAGCAGTGCTTGGTTGAAACCTAATGAATTGCTTACTACATGTTTATCTTCTGTCTGTTTTGGTAGGCAGAAAGGCTTAGACCACTGAGACTCGCTCTTGGGTAGAACCCATGTCAGACCAAGTTGGGATAGAATTGGCGGCGCTGAGGTAACCCTAACGTGGTAAGGAGACTTCTTGGTTTTGTGTGGGTTTGAACCCACGACTATCTACTAACTAAACTAGTTGATCATAGGTTTGTTAGGCATGCATCTTGTAGCAGCCTTTTATCCCTACTAGTCTAGCAATGACTGGACCCATTGAAGGGGATGGGTCCAATTTTATTCACTCACTTTGGGTGAACAAAATCGTCAACTTCCATCGGTCATTCTAAAAATGCGTTTTGTTCCCTTTTAGGAAAAATTGAAAATGATCGAACTCTGTTATCAATAAAACCAATCAAAACTGTGGGTTCTGTTCACCCACGTTAAGAGTGGGTGAACGAAATTGAACTAAAAAAGTGATTTGGATTTCTAGTTGGGTTACTACCTTAACCTAACAGGGTCTTGAGACACGGATAGGCAATAGGAATGGGATGGTCTGTCTGTCTGTCAGACTTCAGGTTGCATGGCCTGAAAGTTAACTTGATTGTAATTTCTTCAGCTTTAGAAAGAACCAAACAACCGAAGTAACTTAAATCTCCATCACGGTGGTCGGTGGGGGGCTAGCAGGGTTCCTCAATTCTGACAACATTTTGGAATTAAATAACCCTACTCTGGACGGACTGTTGCTTCGTTTTTTTTAGGGTTTGGGGGTGCACCATACTTCCATCAAAATGTCAGTCAGTCATCAGGGTAAGGGCCAAGCATCATCTGGGACCATTTAGAGTTTTAAGACCATTTCCAACCGATCTGATGATCTTTTGTTTGGTGTTGCCAAATTCTGAGGGGTAATTTCAGAAGGCAAATTTAACCAACCCTCTGAAACACAGATTGTCCTCTTATAACTAATATCGTTGATATACACCCATATGGAGGAAAAAATAAATTATTGAGGGGATTTATCTCAGTTTTTTTAAACTATCGTTGACATTCCATATGGCACGTGATATTTTTAAGAACAGTTCACCAACTTAATTTGAAATCTTTTTTTTGTGCCCTTTGGAAAATAATATAATCGTGCAAAATGCACGTGCCATATTCATATATTATGGTCATAGATAAATCGACTAAAGATAACCAATGGTACAAATTTTATAAAATGGTTTATCAATTATATAAATATGACACGCCACTCTGGGATTGTGTTGTCGAGTTCTACCATCGTTCGCTGTCTCAGACTCAATCGGCTTGGTAATAACTGAGTCAACGCGAGTCAGGCATGTGACAAAATAATTTTAAAAGATAAAAAAAATAATAAAAACGAGTTGAACCAACCAAGCCAGTCTGAGTTAGACCAAGTGGAGGCCGAGCCAGCAGAGTCAAGCACATGCCAAAAAAGAAATTTTAAAAAATAAATTAATAGTAAAAGCGAAGAATCGACTGAGTTGGCCCTAGTCGGATCAAATCGAACCTAGTAATCACCAAATCGCTCTATTCCAATCGAGTCTAATCCAAGTTAGCTGAATTATGCTTGACTTAGCTGATCGGCAAATCGTTTACTCTATATAACTAACAAATCATTTTATATTCTGCATTACAAATTATATAAAACTCACATTATAAATTTTAAGTTATGTAGAAATATAAGTGGTCCTGTATTATACATTATTGACTATAATAATGCAAAGTAAAGTTAAAACACCTTTTCAAAGTTCAAACCTAAAGTGCATTATTATAAAGGCGCATAATAACACATATGGGCCCTGCACCAAAGACCCCCTACTTAATCACCCACTTCCATTTGCCTGCATCCCACACCCTATAATTTAACTTACTTTCTGTCCTCTCTCCCTCTCTAGTATAGGACCACCTAAAAGAACAAACTTCCAACATAAACCTCTATTTCAAGCAGGGAAAAAATGACCAAGATTAAGATTACAGTGCCTCACAAAATATCTAGACTTTTGCTTTTGAGATTTGAAAGTCCAATTGGGCTTAGCAAGTTGCATCAAAATCATGATGGATCTGAGGTTCATCATCCTCAATAGACCCTACAAAGACCAGAGCTCTGAAAAAGTTCAGGAATATTCAGTCAATAGTATATTGGACCCATTAAAAAGTATGGAGGATATAAAGGACCCATAAAAAGTGCCCAAAAGTTGGGAGACAAGAATTTTTCATTTAGAAAAATTACAAAATACAAAGCATAAGAGCAAAAA
>MVGT01004544.1:855320-877317 GCA_002174775.1 Macleaya cordata | reverse complement strand
AAAAAAAAAAATATCCCTTTATACTTTTACTCGTCATGAACTACTCTGTAAAACCAAAAGAGTAAAACATTATGAGTATCTGATATTCAGAAAATTAACCATTTCAAGTCCAGAGAGACTCTCTCTTTAGAGGGTCTTGATGAATTACACTGCCTGAAGATGCAAAGTTTAGATACTGAGGAAGGTTGTTGATCATTAGGTTACTACCGTGAAGAAGAATTGAAGATTTCTCGTCTGGGTCTATCTGGTATTGAAGACTTGGTAATTCAGTTTCTGCTTGTTGCATCTGAAGACAAAGGATCTCAGCTTGAGCCATTGCAAGTTGCATTTGAAGTTTAGAGACTTGTTTTTGAAGGTAAGAGATGGCTCCGACGCATCCATAGACTGGGTCTCGCACTCGCGCATTCGCTTCAAAAACTAGGCTGCTCACTGCATCTGATCTCTGATGGATTGGAAGCTCCTGAATTTGAAACAAACAAAATTATAAGCAAAACTTAAGTTCTTTTTTTTTTTTTTCTTTTATCAGGAAGAAAAAAATTAGGTTTATGATCCAATTACGTCCAGTAATAGATACTTTTGGATCAACTTTTGAGTAACGTTATTGTACATGCATGGGGCCAGTAAGGGTCACAAGGAGCTCATTTTTGCTGAAGATGACCTTCTTAATTACTTTGTAAGAAGCATCTCACAGAAATGTAAACTCATCATAAAATGGGTTATATATTGACCTAACCTAAATTCAAACTTTTTGTTCTACTTTTTTTACAATTAACTTTGAACCAACATTAATGGATTTTATTTTTTGGTGAGGTTGAAAATGAGGAGATTAATTAGTTCTCACAACCCCATTACCGACCAAAAAAAAAAAAGTTCTCACAACCCCATGCGGAACCCACAATTCATCTATATATCTCTCTATATATATGGAGCAATAAAAGAGAGAGAGATATATACCTGTAACATTTTGCTAATATTGCTAGCACCAAACACTTTGTGAACAACAGCGAACTTATGTGGGTCATCAGAAGGGAAGTAAGGAGCAAAAATGCAGTCCGCGGCGCAGCGACGTCGCAGCAATTTGCAAGAAGCGCAAGGCGAGCTTCCCCCCATTTCGTGTCGAAAAGAAAAAAGAAAAGTTAGAAAAAAATCTAGGACGACCAGGAGAACCTTGTTTGATTTTGATGAAGAAGAACAGTTGTGTGTTTGGTTAATCAGTCAAGGAAGATGACTTAAATAACACAAAGTAGAGAACTTAAAGAAAATGAGATGGGGTTTAGGTATTTATAATAGTCTTTAGGTCGTGTGACCTTAGTGATGATGATGAGGTAAATTAACACCACCCATGTTTATCATACTCATTTTAAAAATGATAATGTTATTTTAATAAATTTAAATTAAAATAAGATCACAGAGAGACCTTAGATATTATTATGGACTTTGGGAGCTAGCTAGCTTGACATCGAAAAAACACCTAAATATATTATTTTTCAGGATTAGACAATGTAGTCTTTAGAGAGAGAAAGAGAGATTTATGTAGATTGTAAATTAAGGTTTATTTTGGTGATTTGGTCAACTATGATTTTTTTAAGTTTCATTTTAGTTTATAATGTGAGAGAGTTGACCACCGTCGAGGCGCGTGAAAGGTTGGCAATCCATTTCCATTTCCATTTCCATTTCCACTTCCATGCAGTTGTTTTGGATTCCACGTTCGTCCCCTTTGACCCTTCTTCATTTCTTATATTGCTTATTCGTACTACTGATTATATGCTTCATGTGTACCTGCACAACTATCCTAGAGAGAGAGAGTAGAAATATGCTTATATGCTTATATGCTTATATGCTTCATGTGCCCTGATTATATGTTGTATTTGTTAACATAATCCTAGTTACCAAAAAAACAAAAAGAGATTGAGAGAGATTAGAAATTAGGGTTAGGGTTTCAAAGATGGTATTCAAAGAGGAAAAAAGATTGAAAAAAGAAAATTGGGAATCACAATTCAGGGAAAACCTTAGGGCCCGTTTGGTTCGCGATTGGAAAATATGTTTTCAAAAACTAATTTACACCTAAACTAATATGCATTTTGTACTACATCCAAAACTGTTTTAGGATTTACAATACAAAACAAAAAAATGTAGTTTTCTTTGTTTTCAATTAAATCATCTAGGATTTTATAGTAAAGTCAAAAAAATAGTTTTAGATGTGATACAAAATGTAGTTAATTTAGGTATAAATTAGTTTTTGAAAACAAGTTTTTCAATTGCGAACCAAACGGGCCCTAATTTTTTTCGTAAATTGTAAACTCCAATTTACGATAAACATAAACATCAACGAAGTCTGTTAGATTTTTATCTTGTAGTCAAAATACCTCTTACCTTCCATTTGTAGAAGATAATTTTTTTTTTTTTTTCTCTTTTTAACTTATCATGAAAGCTACAGTTTGAAACCTTTAAACCCATTCCCATGGAGGTCATGTCGGTTATGATGACCTTATCGAATTAAGGAACCTGGAACAAACTAAACCCTATCTAAAACTTAAAATTGATTCAAAGAAAAAGAAATGTTCAAGCTAATAACCCATTAAAATCTTACATATTCTTATAATTCGTTATTATCAAATTTATAAATTTATTTTCTAATAAAGGGTATATTATTTTTTATATTTCAAGCTAACAACTTAAGTAGATCTACTACATTAACGGCTAATTTTGATAATAATTCATCTCAGACCTTACTTATCAAGCAATCAATGTGAACGAACCAATTAATAAGATTCGACATCAAACTGACGTCTATAAGCATTATTAAATTAAGAAGCCGTTTAAAAGGGCGGATTGAAACTGAAACCTGTGAGTTGTAGTAGAATCAAAGGTACTTTTCCCACTCTTGCATTTAAAGCCCCCCACATGATTCTAATAAGTTTCTTAATCATCTTCTCTTCCAATAGAAAACAGCTCTATATCATTTCCCAGTTGTCACAGACAGTTTCATATGAGCCCTAGTTGTTCACAGTCCCTTATTGGAATACTCCCCAACCACCACAGATTATTAGTTGGTTTTTCTTTCTCCTAGAAACCTAGCTTATTAAACAAATCAGTATAGAAAATTCTTCTAAGTCATAAAGGACGTGTACTTCTAAACCCTTAATTTTAAATTTTGATAAGGAAAGGTCATCTAACTAAGCATGTGATAAGCTTTGGCTGAGATGAAAACTTGAAGATAATATAATAAAACGAAAAGACAGACATCTTTTACTATCTTATAGAAGTAAAATAAATAAAAATAAAATAGAAATAAAACATGGAGACTTCAATGTGACATTAAATGCAGTTTGTGATGAAGATTCGTTCTCAAGATGCATGGTTTTTCATTCAGGACTTAAAAAACAGTGGGTTGTTGACAAAATGGCAACTTTCACAATGAGTGTTATGAGCTAGAGAATAAAACGTTACGTGTCCTTATCCAATTGGATTTGGTGTTGAATTTTGATCTCGTGAGCTGAGATCGGAATTCAGGTTAAATCTGGGTTATGAATCCAATTGGATCCTTACTGCATTTTTTTTATCAATTGTGCCAAAACGAAATCATATCCACATGTAGGCTTGTTCCTGGGGTAAAATCTATTTTGACTTATGGGTCTGGAATAAATCTGGATCAGAGATAACTATACATATTTGGATCTGAAATTGCAAGATCCAAACTGGATCTGGTCCATTGATTAATCTCAGGCCTTAATGGAGTGTAGGACTCCCATTATGTTTAATCCAAGATTGAAGTTGCTTTCAGCCCTAGTATAGTTTTGGCTTGAAACTACAACTATGAGTAGGCTTTGTTCTGTAAGGTTCTTTCATGGTCCTTGGAACAGTGAGTATGAGTCTTAGCCCAAACCGTCTTTGACAGAGAAAGGGCTTAATCTAGCTCTCGGCTGCGAGTAGCTAAGGCTACCTAGCTATAGGTCCAAGTGCAAATTATGCCAATAAAGTAAGAAGGGCTTTGGTGCTCGAGAAGACCGCCGGAATAAGTGCAACTGATCTTGGTCACAAAATTATTTTATGCTGAAACAATCCAGTCCATGGTCAGCAGAATAGTAGTGTTCTACATTGTTCATTCATAAGCTATTCAGTGGGAGTAAATTCAATAGCATATTCAGCTAGATTTTTAACCACTAAAGAATTCAAAGGCGTTTTATTAGAACTATTAATTTTGAGGTAAATAGTAATATGATTTATAAATTACTTTACAGACCTGCATGTGTTAGGCTAAACCATCCAAGTGTTTTTTAGACTTTTCACGTGAATCATGTTCATGGTATACAGAAACAAACAACGCGATCTGCCTATGGAATGTAATTTCTATCACCAATGAAGACTGAAGATCCATAACAATCAAAATACTTTCTTTTTATTGGTAAAACATCAATCAAACCTTACACCACGAGAGCAAGTTGCAGCAGTTTAAGCACAAAAGACTCAAGCTTCTGAAATAAATGCCATGGCAAAGAAGAAAAGTTTGGAGGTACCTGAAAATGTGGATTAAGCTATCCTATAATTCAGTGTTAGTCTGCCGCAAGCTTTGAAGTGCATGGAGTTTCTGAAAGTTACGTTTCTTGATGCCATTTCTGAACATTGAACTTGCTAAGCATTGTGTGTCCATAGAATACAAATTTATATTTTCATTCTTCTGAATCGTTTTCTTTTTCAAGTGCTCAGCTGTCTGCGCCTGAACTGATTTATCACCAAGAAGTAAGATAACAGCAATGACCTACAAATTCTACTTCAAAGAGTCCGGCAGGAATTTTAAATATAGAATACTATGAAAAGTAAAAATGAAAATGAAAGCAGACTTGGTAAGCCTACAAGTACATAGAACTAAAATGAAGAGGTCTGAATTCAGCACTATATATTTCAATAATTCTTGTGTGCTTAAGTGCTCGTATTCCTCAATCCTCATTCAATAGCAAATACGTGGATAAATAGAACAGGGAGAGATAGAACCCTCAGTGAGGGTAAAATATACTGATCATTTTGATGTCAAATCAAATAACAGGTGGTTAGCCAATTGCTCATAATCTAATAACAGATAAGGCGTACCAGAATGTGAAGCAACCAATGCAACTGCAACATCTTTGAGTTTCTTTATTTTTCCAACAATGTGTGCATTGGCAAATATGTCTGTTCTGGGATCTACAGATGAATTATTGGTTTGAATGCATAAAAGTGCATTGTCAAACCCCTACAAGAGCATAAGACAAATACAAGAAGAAGATAACATTGCTTAATTTCTACTGATATTATTAAAAAAAAAAAAAAACACCCACAGCTTAATTTCTGTTGTCATAACATCAAATTCACAGAGTTAAAAGTCTGTATCATGCCAATTCACAAACTTAAACATCTGTATCCTGTAATTTGAAGCAATATAAACTCCAAAAGAAAGTTCTTTTCACCATATACAACAGATATAAGCCCAACATAATTTGTTAGAGTGAAGGTGAAAGCATGTCATGTGTAACCAGTAACCACAGGATCAACTATGGTACAAAAAAATTTACTAAATTTGCATTGTGAAGATTCAAGAACCATAGAGAAGATATAGCACTTAGGGCTCTACTAAAGGTCCATTTTACTAGTACTTCGGTAACTAATAACATACTAGGCTACTAGCAACTTAAGATGTGGCTAACTGGTTGTGGGATCATTGTTTTGATTAAATTACTGAATTGCCAAAACATTCAGATTATGTCAGCATTTTGTCCTGATTTTTCCTAATTTAAACATAATTAGAAGTTAAAAAGCAAAATTAACATGAATCTCAAAGTTGAATTTGTAATACTGGAGCGGATTTGAACTCCAAGAACTCCTGAATCAAGTCCTCTTTCTTAGTCAGTGAAATATGTACTTGACAGAGAAATTGCACCAAAGACTTTGTCAACTGATACCCCTACTAACCAATTATAACTACCAGAAGAAAAGGAAAAAAGCATTTTACCTTGACTGCAATGGAATAGAATCCATTATTAAGTGAATCCTCAGCAAAAGTTAGCCACTCCTCGTATGAAACTTGAAGACTTTCATGATTTAAACATTTCTGCTCCCGTAAAATCAAGGCTTCGTACTTCAAAGCCAAGCAACTCTGTGAATCGTAAATGTGTGAATAATTAAACAATTCAATTGACTAATTATGTCATAAAATTCTAATATCATCCAACTATGTCAATGACCTAAAAGATCTACAAAATTGACAGAAATTTGCGAGTCAAGTAGAAAGCAAAAGCACTAATAGATAACACTAACAGAAATGATCCAAAAAAGCATGAATTAATCGTGATTTTGATTAAGTTCAAAATAATCAGCCCAATCTGGCCGAATCTGACCAAGATGAAAGATTCTATAAAGCATAGCTAGGTATTAATTAGACAACTGAAAGTATCAGAAAAGTTTTTTTTCCTGTTATACTAACTTGAAACCCTAGAAAAGTGAAATAGAGAAAGAAAGAAGGAAGATTTGCCTCGACATCGCCTGAAAGAGCAAAAGCACGAACAAAGAATTCAAGGACGAAAAGCTTCTCCTCAACGCTTTTCTCCATAATTTCTTGAAAAACAAACATGGCTTCTGATCGCATAAACTCTTTCAGAATAGATCGGATTTCCAGCAAGGAATTCACATCCTTTGACACGAAAATCGACTCCAGAATACAGAGAGTTCCATCCTCGAATCTGCAGAAATCGAGAGATGTAAAACCAAAAAAAGAAGATGCAGAACTGAAGATCTGAAGATTCAAAATCGAACCAAAAAAATGGATTCAAAATGAAGAAATTAGGGTTACAGAGAGACCTTCGATGTTCGAGTTGGGAACGGAAGAGGGAAATTCGATCTTCGATTCTACTCGACATTTGAGATTGAGGGAGGAAATTGGCGGGCTTATTAGTTTCCCTGGTTTTGGTCCAAAACTTTAAAAAGGTTTTGGTACGTTACCGTTACGACACAGTTTTCTTCAAAGAAAAAAAAAAACAGATTTTTTACGTACAAGTTGTCGTTGTGTAGTGTGCTCGTACGCCTCTCACTTACTGTACCTATATCGGTTCTGGGGTCAAGTGAACAGGTTAGTTATGGTTCGGGTTCAGAACGGGAACCTATTACTTTATATATATAGGTTCTGGTTCAGTATCGAACCTGATTTAATAGGAAATGAAAAACTGTGGTTTGGGAGGGCTGTGTTTGATTGCACTTAGAATTCAACAGAATTGGATGAGTTCATGAAAAACACAATAAAATCCATTGTTTGTTTGCAATCTTAATTGCACAGAACAAGGTGATCTCATGACTCAAAAGTGTGACAAATATGAGTTTTTAATGTAACTCCGTAAACCACGTACACTTGCGTGTGGCATCCCAAAATAGTAAACTGGTCTGGGTTAAAAAATGCATACAAATGTAGACCATTCAATCAAGAAGTCCAAGTTTTTTTTTTTTTTTTTGATATCCTTGGTGTCCGGGCCAGCTTGCGCGCACCTCGACTAATCCACGGGGCCCTGTGGAGGAAGCGGCCGCCTAAGAATCCCCCCAGTGGCCTTGAGGGGATTCGAAGTGGTGACCTATGGGGAGCAAACCCACGGTCGAACCACTCGAGCAACCCCTCAAGGTTAAAATCCAAGAGTCGTGTTTTAAAGGACTGTTTTAACTTTTAACCGGATGAAATAGTCGAAAAATGGGATCTCCATGTTCATAAAATCGTTTCACCATTTCTTTCACAGTAAGGGCATTTAGGGCAAGTGCCATGGGAAACTCTTATTTAGGTTGTTTGGGGTAGGAGTTTAAGGGTTTGAGGGAAGGCATGTCCCATGGAAAAATAAGTGCGGACGACAAAGATAGTGCCATACGGCACAAATTGTGCCGTACGGCACAATTAGTGTCGTATGGCACAATACTTATTACCTTACACCAATATAAAAATCAATATAAAAAGGAGGCTACTTTAAATTTAATAATATTTTATAACTTTAAATTTAATAATATTTTATAACTTTATTTGAAAATAAAATATTAAATGAATAGTTTTGATACGGCAGAGAGTGTGCCGTACGGCACAATCTTTGCCGTACGACACACATTGTGCCGTATGGCACAAACTGTGCTGCACGGCACACTCTCTATCTCCTCCCTCAAACCCCTTACCCAGGTCTCAAATCTAGGACCGGAGGGAGGGGTTTGGTTGTTTGCGGTGTCCATGGTACTTGCCTAAACCTCAAAAAATACTTTCTTTGCTTGTTTAAGGTGTCCATAACACTTGCCCTTCGGCCCAAAAATTTTTGTAGAAAAATTGGAAAATGATTTCACAAGCTCAAGCTTAAAATGCCCAGCCGTTGGATGTTTTGGCACTTCCCTCCTCGTACTAACAGGGTAAACATCCAAAGGCATGAACGGGTAAGGCTTTAAAAAAATAATAATAATAAGCTCGAGCTTGTGAAATCGGGACTCAATCTTAGATTCCAAAACTACATTAGTTTTCTTAAAAATGATGGAGGAAATAGAAAGAAAATTGAAGTGATGAAAAGAAAATAAAGGTAATAAACGATTCATAATCAACCACCTAAGGCTGAAAATAAGCAGAACTTAGATGAGCAGTTAATCAATACAGCTAATTCTTCTTCTTTTTCCTTCCTAAACTAACAAAAATAAGGATCCCAAAGGATCATTGAACATTGTACAATAAGTGAAATCCTACAACAATTGATCTCAATGCAGATCCAACGGCTACAAAATCATTATCAGGTTCTACTTGGGCACGGGTAGTAAATATACTGAAAAGAATATTACCATCAGTAATCTCCACCAGAAGAGCGGTGTCCGATTTAGTGAAACAGAATCTGACGTTTGGATTTCGACGATGTACCTGCAATTACCCACTGAAGGATCAACAGTTGTGATTAACCCCAAACCGCCAAAGTCACAGCTATCTGCGCTCT
Source organism: Macleaya cordata (assembly GCA_002174775.1). Taxonomy (NCBI): domain Eukaryota; kingdom Viridiplantae; phylum Streptophyta; class Magnoliopsida; order Ranunculales; family Papaveraceae; genus Macleaya; species Macleaya cordata. The sequence goes on along the minus strand of MVGT01004544.1, from coordinate 868,354 downwards.
GATCGTGCTGCTGATAGTAACTATTGAATGCATATGATACATTTCCGGGCCAACTAATATTGAAACAAGAGCTTCCAGGAGACAAAGCAGTGCAGTCAGCAACGGAGCAAGCCTCGAGAGCTTTAGAAGTGGCGTCAGTCAAATCCTTGTTGTTGTTCACCACACACCATCTAGAGAGAAGATATTCCACATTTTGTGCGTTCACAAGATTTCTCGATCCTTGGCCTAAATTAAAATGGTACTTCGCCTGACCATCGAAAGTGAACACTCCCCAGTGTCTCTCAAAATTTCCAGTGGTTATGCTCCTTTGATCTTCATCCAACAAGCTGAAAATGTATGTCTCTGTTGGAGGTTTCTTGGGTCGAAGTGGAGTTCCCATTTTGCTCTCAAGATGGGTTACTAGGCCTTTCATGAAAGTCTGAGCAATAGAGGAAGAGGCATTAACTGCTCCATCTGTTGGCCAGCCAATCTGACCAACGACAATTTCCATTTCAGGAAACCCAAGCTGGGATAATGAAGTCACCAGAGTGTCGTAGCTTAGATCGAAGCTATTTTTGTATGTTTTGTGGGTGTCATTAAGAGAATGGGCAGTTGGTTCAAAGAGGGAAAACACAAGTGAGATGTTCTTATTTTGGCGAAGGGTCAAGAAGGGGTAGATGTTCACAAAGAACGGAGAGTGGTGCTTGTTGAGAAATGTGAGGAGCTCAATCATGGTTTTGTTGATTTCGGATCTAAAATGCCCTTTTGAAGGTAGACCAGATTCTGAGAGGTAGGCATCGGAATTGCACGGAACCACAACTTTCACGTTGTTTGCTAGCTTTGCTCCAATAAGAGCTACTTGGATGTTAGTCACTGCACCGACAATGAATGGCTGGAACTGTTGACCATAGCTTTGAAGGAATGGCTCATCCCCAACAGCAATGTACCTGTAATAAGTGCAGTCAGAAATTTGAACAGGACGCCCAAACAGATTAACAAAGTAATCTCCAAGAAAGCATCTCTATTTCCTAGATGTATGCTTAACTCAGTGAAGCCCAAATCCTGTAAGTATCAAGATATTTCCATTTTGGTGGTTTTCATCCCTAAAATAATAGTAGCTTTAACAATCTGCAAGCTATCTCTCTCATAAGTTTGCATATCTTACTTTGAGCACCCAAGGATTTTCTCGAGTTACTTCGCTAGTATCTTCCCTAACCTCCCTTACCATGCAGCCAACTTGTAGATATAATTTTGATTCACTCTTCTCTATTTGTCATCCAGTCATTTTTACTATATCAACTAACAGGGCAAAACAGTATGCTAGTGGAAAACGAGAGAAATGGATATGTAATATACTTGTACAAAACGTGTTACTGAATATGTTGCCTTTAAAATGATTTCCTTGACTTGAAATTAAAAGATTGATCATAAAAAGAAAAATTATTCCATGATAAAACATGCTTCAAACCTCAAAATGCTTGACTTGGCGTTGTTGAACACCGAAAATCTAGGATTTGGACATGGATATCACCAATAATGACAAAGATACAAAATAAGCAGGGATTCAAGCAAAGAAATTGTCGAAAGCTGTAATGACCAATTGCTGCAGTCCGGTATCTTCAACTCATTAATGTCATATCTTTTTATGACTGTCCAAATGCCTTATTTTAGGTACTGGAGTTTCCAATCATTTAAGTTTAGATGGTACTCTTTTTTCATTGCCAAAAATTTCTACCTATTTTCCATTGTGAATCTGTGACTGCTCGCAAGTCGGGTGGCGCGACTCCATCAATCCATGGTTCCCCTAAGTAAATGGGACTCTTACCCTGCGGTACCAAGTTATGAACTCAACACATCCTGACCCATACCCTTGCTCATAAGGCAGTGTCCGTAAGGATTTTATAAATATGCTTCTAAAAGAGGATCAGTGTGTCCATTCTGCATACACTGTTTAGTCTGCAGTTAATAACACAATGTTTGTACTGATTTTTTTCTTTTTTTTTTCAGAAAAGATTAAAATCTGACACCGTCCATCTCATAAATCTACTTATATTATTCAAGGAATTGGATAGGATGGACCTATGGTGCATAGAATATTTTCTTTTACTATTTCATATATTCTTCAGTTTCTTCATTGCTAAAAAACAAAAAACAAAAAACAAACTGTCTCAAACTAAAGTAGAAAATATTGTAGCGTATGAAGTATCATTTATGAACATGTATGATTTTGGACTTCTTTCAGACACCTTGTATATATCTTAGAAACCAACACACCTTTACATTGTCACATTGGTACTAACTACTAAGTAGTATTGTGACTCCAGTGCAAATCTCTCTCCTCTTTTTCCTTTCGACTTCCCTAATTTTCTGCATTAGAGATTTTAAGAACTTCATTATCTTTTCATCTAACCGTAATGTGCTCCACATCAACTCACTTTTACTAAAAGCTTCCCCACATTAATCCCTATTAAAACCTTCTGATAGAAACTTCTACTGAAACCTTATTTGACGTCTACTTACACCCTTTTACATCTTCCAAATCCATCAAAACTCCAGCCCACTCTCCAGAAAACAACCCTAAAACCATTTGCCATCTCAATACGTAATAATAGAAATCCTACAACTCGAACAAAGTTAAGTTCATTGGTCCTATATCAGATCTAGGAAACAAACATCCACAACACTGTGCCCAACACTAATTTTAGGTACCACAGCAGGTTTTGATGCTGCATTTGAATAAGAAGTGACTACATACAAAACAATCCAATTGCATTGAGCTCCTGACCTCTAGCACCATCAACGCTGAAGTCGATCAGCTATCCACATCTCCCATGAGAATACTTAAAAGTTAAAACCCACATCTGCTACAGATCACTCAACCTCCCTCCCCTCAGATCAAGGGGAAAATAAGTTAAGAAAGACTCAACTTTTGCCTTTAATTCCCTATAGAACTTTTTATATATTGCCTTATCCTTTTGTTCTACATCTACGACAAAGAGCGAGAAAAACGTACATAGTTGCACACTTGCACTCATTTCATGTATCATACATATTCAATGAACCAATCTCTATCTCTATGAAACAGCCATATAAACAAACTATTATATGGGGAATCATTACGACATACATGTCTGATCTGAAAAATAATGCAAGTGGAGTGGGGGTATTGAAAGGGAAAATGACAAGTGGGGAAAAGAACATAAAAGAAACCAACCAAATAGCAGGTGCCACCACCAAAAGAGAGCTCTTATTAGGGAGGGATGAAGGATGCATTTAATCAGTTCCCAATTTATTTCCTTGAAAACCATATTAAAGGAACAATAATGACCCACATATCCAGAATCACAAAAATAAAGAAATAAGAACCAAAATGTGAAAACCAATCCAGAAGCATAATCCTGAAGCTGGAAACAAAACGAGATACAAGAGAAAACCAAATATGTATAAGCAAAGCAAAATCAAACCAGACCCAGAAACAAGTAAAAATAAAACACCTTGAACATTGAACAAAACCAGACAATATAAGCAGTATCCAACAATAAACCCTAAAAATGCTCTGTCAATACCCACATTCTCAAACCAAAACACAGAAAAGAAAGAAAAAAACACCCAGAATCCAGAAATCTAAAACAGGAAGAGTTATGAGACAAGAAATCAAACAAACAACTTGAAACAAAATAAAGGGGGAAAAAAAGGCTTACTCTATTTTCACTCCTCCACCGCCATCAGAGAGATACCGAGTGAGATTATTGTGCACCCAACTCTCAGCAGCCTTCTTAGAAGCATTCAAGCTTTTGAGCATGGAATTCGGAATGCCGACTGTAACATCGATTCCGGAACCAGAAAGAGACTCAAGAACAGTTGGGTCTGCATCAAATAGCTTAACTTTACTGATTTTGTTGGCTTTCAATAGCTCAACCACCTTGGATGGTGGGAGAGGATGCGAAGCAGAAGTACCCCAATTAACCCCAATGGCTTGAACCCTTGAATGTAAGCTCAAAGTAGTCAAAAAAATCAAAACTATATAAAGCTTCAACAACATTGGTGAAGCCTTGTTTGTGTTTTCTTCTTGTTCATGGAGGGTTTTTTCCCACTTCTGAGCTTTGAGCTAGGTGGGGAAGTGTGTGTGTGAGTAATAAAAGAGAAAAAGCTTTTAGAGAGGGAGAGAGACGGCTGGATTTAGCACTTTTGGGGTGTGCGTGCGGTGTGCCTTTAACAAATTACGGAAGAAATAAATAACAATTTTGGAGGAAGATGCTAAAGTGAGCATGGGGTGCGTCAGTATCCGCATATCTTTGCTCCCTTGTTTGGTGTTACATGTTTGATAGTTTGTTGGAACTTGGATGGACTGTTTGGCTGTTAAACTAGAGGGAGTGCAAATGAGCCGCTGGGTGAGGAGATCCTTAGTCCCTTTAATCATTTTTCCTTGTGGAGTGGACGTAAAGATGATCTAATGGTTAATATTTAGTTGAAATGTTCTCCCCAACTTAAAGATAATTTTCATAAAAAAAAAATTAAATCGTTGATTGAAAAATTAATTGATTATTATTCGATATAAAAATAATTTTATAACGGTTGATTTTCTAATCAATTGTTGATAACGTTAAGAGTTTTAGAATCAACTAATTTTTTATGAGAATGATCTTTAGGGTGAGGAGAACATTCTCACTAAATATCAAATATTAGATCGTCTTTGTGTGAGGAATACAAGGCAAAATCAACAAGAAAATAAAGAGAGAAAAGTGATTTGGGGATAGAGGATCCGTTCTCATGAATGGGGTAGTTGTTATTGGGACCGGCCCATTCCAGCTAAGTCATTGAAGTGCTGTGAAGGAGAATTATGGTGATATGACGAAGAAGATGGAGGAATTATGGTTTCCGGAGATTCAGTTATTAGTATTTGTTGTTCAGGATTTTAGGAGATGGAGAAGAGGGACAGGTGTCGATACCAAGCCTTTGGGAGCCAATACAAGGTCTTATGGCCCACTCCAAGGTCTGATTGTTGGCGAGGAGAACATCATCATCCAGTAGATCGTTATCACACAAAAATCAACCCATTATAAAATTGCTAACCCAATCAAAAGTTGGACTCTATTCCTAACCTTTTTTTTTTTTACCGTTGAATTCCAATCAATTTTTAGTCAACTTTTAATCAGGTTAGAAGTGTTAAAATAAGTTAATTTTTTGTAAAGATGATCTTCATTGTGAGGAGAACATTCTCACTAAAAATTAACTCTTGGAGTGGGCCTGAAGCCCTTATATTGGGCCATAAAAGGTTGAGTTTATTTTGTGCACCCGCTTTTAATGGGGGTACACGTTCCGGCCCCTCTCATTGGATAGAATAATGCTAGAAGTACTCCCAGAATGACTCCCAGGATGAGGTGGTAAGATTTATTTATGTAAAGTTACTTTTTTACTTTTTCAAGTTTGAAGCAGATCTTACCACATCATCATAAAAGTCATCAGTGAAGTACTTCTAGCATTATTCTATTGGATGACTTCTAAACGGTGAAAACGTTATCTAATTTTTTTTTATTAATAAAAACAGATAAGATCGAAAAAGAAAAGAGAAAAAGTACTTACGTGAAAACCAAAGAGGGAGGAAGAAAAACAATGCTACAGAAGACAAAGCGGAACTGCTTCTTCTCCTTTCTTTTAAAATTTTTTGGTCATGCCTTCTCCTCTTACCCAAAATTACAAACCCGGTGGAAAACTTGAGCATCATCTTATTCATGCATAGATTTTTATTTAGTGTTCATTTTCTCAATTGATTGACTAAATGGGATCAAAGCCATTAATCTAACTAGCCAGTTCTATCAAATTAAGATTAATATATACCACTTTGACGAACGGAAAGATTAGCAAGGGGAAATAAGAAAAGAAAGGTAAGTTTTGTATACTACAGTTCGTTGATTTCTTATTTATATTAGGTTTCAACTAAAAGTTATTTAACAGAAATATGTGATCAACATCGTGCGAGGCCCGAGGCCCGAGGCCCTCGGCCCCAAAAATGTTATATACTATATATTATGTGTTATATAAAAAAATTTATTAGTTTGTTTGTTCAAACTTAAAATTACACCCAAATGAAAATATTTTAACAAAATTACCTCCAAATGAACATAAAAATTAGGCCTATTAGTTGGTTTGTTAAAACCCAAAATTACGCCCAAATAAAAATATTTTTATAAAATTACTCTCAAATAAACATTTAAAATTGGGACCATTAGTTTATTTGTTAAAACCCAAAATTACATCCAAATGAAAATATTTTTACAAAATTACTCTGGAGTGAACATAAAAATTGGGTCCCTTCTTCCATTTCATTACTTTATCTTCTACTTCTCAACTCACTCTTTCTCTCGTACGGTCAAATCCACTAGATAGAGAAGGGAAGCTTTTCATTTAAGTAAAACTAAAAAGCTCAAATCTTTTTTCTTTGACTCTTTCTCTTTTAATTTTTTTTCTCACTAGCAATGTTTGATTATGCTAGCATAATCCCATCAAGAAAAGAAATTATGCTACCATAATTAGTGATTTTGCAGCAAAGAATGTTAAAAGAACAATATTTAAGTGATCATGTTCTTCTCTATTTTTTTGGGTGGTCTTCATTGTTAGTATGATTGTAGGCATTGCCGCATTGACAGTGGGCTGGATCTCATATGTAAACTACATTGTGCATGACAAATAAGTTTTGTGATAGTTAATAAATTTTATTTTTGGACATTTACCAATTTTTACTCATAAATATAGGGGCCCCATTTTATGAGTCCACCTCGGGCCCCCAAATTTCAGAGACGGCCTAGCATGGTGTTGTGTGCAAGGTGTTTACAGTCTCCATTTACAGATTAAGAGATTGATGGTGTCGTTAGGGTATTTGGGACTCCATGGACGAATCTCCTGTATCTTAGATTACATTTGCAGAAAACAAATTATGCGACAAAACCCTTAATTCAGCTTTTGCTTTGTTAAAATTGGTTTCAGCATCGATTGACGAATTTCTAGAGTTCGTCTTAGTTTTATTAGATCCATTTGAGCGTCTTTAGTTTATTTGTTTGATTAGTTTTGCCGTCTTAACTTCAACTGTTCAACTTGTACAACCTTTTTTCTTTTCTTTTTTTCTTTTTTTTTTTACAGTTTATTAAATGCAGTGATTTTTTTAAAGAAAATAAAAGAATTAAATTGAGCTTGAGCAATTTAGAGCTTCAGCCGTTTTGTGCAATGTTATCAAAACTGGACTGGATCGGTTGTTCGACCTATGTCCGACCACAATTTTGTATTTTTTGGTCGATCTAGGTCAAACTGGTTTAGATTTGAGAATCGACGATCTGATTGGAACCGATGGTTAAACTACCGAATCGGGTCAATCGGTTCTTTTATAAACTCAATTTTGCAACCTTTTTTTAAATAAAAAATAAAAAACGTACCAAAACAAAGATATTAGTTTTAGCCTTTTAGATAATGAAAGGATTCATACTCAACTTTAAAATTTGAAGAAAATTATATTGATGATAATGACTATTTATCTTTATATTTATTGTTTTTACCTTATAAGACTTCCTCAATTTTTTTTGAAATTTTTTATTCATAAAATTATTTAATAAACAGAATCGGTCCAACCGATTTGAACCTAAGTCCAACCAGTTTTGGAAAATTTCGTTTCGATGACCGGTCCGGTTTTCATAACATTGGTTTTGTGCACCTCCATTAAATTTAGGACTCATAAAGATTTGGTGTCACGCTAGCACGTTCCGGAGAATAGACGATAGAAGCAAAACCGACCAACTGAAAATGTGTAATTATTTCATGATCAGATGCTAAACAAATTGCATTTCCTACTGCAAACCTTACTGCAAAAATCATCCTACGGTTATCAAATAATTTTACACCCCCTCGTGATTTGCATCATTTCCAAATTAATGCAAATATCCTCCTCAATAGCCTTGTACACTTTGTACTAAGTGTAGCATCACCATTTTGATGCTCTTTGCACGTACCAAATCTATCAACTTGCCACGTCATCGATATATTTCTAACCGTCTGGCGACGCCTTGATTGCGCTCAATAATGAGGGCCCCTCCTCAATATCCCCTCTCCTCAAAGGACTTGTTGTTGAAACCGCCTTCTAATTTAGTTCAGCGGCAATTATTATTTAACTCTGTATCTCGCTAGTCCTCCGCCGCAAGCTCGTTTGCTTTAGTCGAAGAGAGAAAGAGCAAAAGAGGAGCTTTTCTTCTTCAGGAATTAGCTAGTGAAGAATGAAGATTACCTCTTATTCTCAATCGGAATGTCTCGTAAGCCCTAATTTCCAGATTTTCTTTTTTTGGTATCTCTAATATAGTTCTTTACTTCAAAAAAAAAAAAAAAAGATGTTTTTTTAGTTTCTCTATCAAATCTTTGGTTATTGGTTTCCTAAAATTTCTTTGAACCTAGGATTAGTATGAAAAACTTCAAAAACTTTTTCAATTTTTCTGCTAGGTTAGGACTTCGTTTTTTTTGGTTCTTCTATTTATGGTTCTTATTGATCTTGGTTTTGCCATAGAGGGGACCACGCTGTCGGAAAAGGCGCAACCCTTTCAGTCTCAACAGAAACGAGAGGAAGAAGGGGGCGATGATAATAAAAAGGAGCAGAGGTACTAGAGATAAGAAGAGGAGACGTACTAGAGATAATGATGATGGTAATGATATTTCAAACCCTAATATTATTAGTCGTCTTCTTGATAATGATGATGATGATGATGATATTATTGAAACGACCCCATTTAGTAGTAGTAGTGTTATTGATGATGATATTTTAGTATTTGAGATACTAAACAGACTTCCGGCCAAGTCACTCATGCGGTTCAAGTGCGTATGTAAACGTTGGTGGTCCTTAATTCAACAAGTATGATCCATACTTTTATGATTTACACCTTAAACGATCGATAAAAACATGTCCATATCTCCTTATCGCTGTTCCATCCAAGCAAATAATCCGGAAACAATATCTATTTTCAGCCGACTTATTGTTTGAAGGCGGCACAATAGCAGAAGTAGCCTATCACGCCAGCAAAAGGAAAACAAATTTGTGGTATTAGAATAAAATTCTGAAACCCGTAAATGGTTTGATCTGTTTCATTGATGACTCGCGAGAGTCCTCATTTTCTGTTCGCATTTGCAATCTCTGCACCAGAGGAATAACACCATGGATCGGATCAACATTATTAAGGAAAGGAAACGAAGATCAACATGGTGTTGTTAAGTTTGATTATCCTTTTCCATCTTATGGATTTGGATTCGATCCTGCCACTAAGGAACACAAAGTGATCTGCATGTGGAAAATATCTAGATTTCTGCCTGGGCGTAAATCTAGAATCCGAGTTACCAATGGGCATAAATACAGAATCCGCGGTGAGGTAGTTTGCGAGATCTTGACTGTAGGCCAGAATTTATGGAGAAAGATTGATGAGGTCCCACCGTATGATATTAAAGGATATTCTGTTTATGCCAATGGTTCAATATATTGGTTTAAAGTTGATGATGATATTGAAGTCATAGTGGCATTTGATGTTGGAATTGAGAAGTTCAGAGTTATCCTAATCCCTGCTAATTTCATCATTGATCTGGTTCATGCTGACAATGGGAAATTACGCCCTTGTTTAATGGAATTTGGTGGACATCTAGCAATAGTTAAAAGTTATGGTTTCACTGTCAAGCTGTGGATATTTGATGATGACATTGACAACAAGGAGAATATTACTTGTACTAGTAGTACTTGTAACAGAAATTGGACTGAAGAGACTATCTCATTACCTTTTCCTAGGTATGATAATCATCTTTATTTTCATGTCGTTGCAGGAACAGACCAGATAATCTTAGAATTTTATAGTGATATTTCTGAACAAATACACACTCGCTCTCTTTATTCTTACAACCGGAAAACGAAGACTTTCAAGAAGGTTAGAGTCAGTGGCAGTGGGATATCCTCATTTCCATATTTTTGGAGTTGGTCCTTATTTACAACTTTTGTGGAAAGCCTTTTGCCTGTTCAGAAGTTGCAGGCCGGGGCACCGTACTCAGCTTCCACCTGGAAAGAAAATCAGCTATATATATATGCCTTGAGCTGGATAGATTGGAATTTATATTTGAAATAGGATCCGCATACAATTTTATTCATTCATTGAGTTTACATTAAGGTACATGGGGTTCAATTTGAGATTATTTAAGGGTTGATTTTAGATAAGGATGTTCTTCTTACCATGCAAATCATCAACTTAGTCTAAAACTTGTAACCCTATCATCCAGTGATTGAAAATCAATGGTGATTGAGTCATTTATTTTACCATTAATTGCATTCAAATGGATGATTTAGTTACAAGTTTTAGATACCGTTGTATAACGATTTTGCTCAGACTTTTTGCCTCTAATGGCGCCTATTTCTCTCTTGACCTTTCTGACAAGAGTACTTCCTGAGAAGGCACCTCATTCTTGTCATTAGGGCGCCTTATCCTCGGGTGATGGCATACGGGTACTCCAGCTTGAAGTTTCTCTCTAATTACCCTCCAATCCTTTCACCTCGCTCTTCCCCCCTTGAGTTGAGTGCTCTGCTCGATGATAGTCTCGTCTTTATGATTAGACTACACTCTCACACATGGCGCTGCCATGTATGCTGTCTTTATGACGTGGCGCTCTTCATATAAAAAGGGTCTAATACAATTTTACCGTTAATTATAAACAATGGACGATTTTATTATAAATTTTAAACTAGGCCAATTTTCGGTGAGGATGATCTATAAGATGAGTAGAACATCCCCACCCAAAATCAGTGTACGGGCTCCACATGCCTCAATGTAAACTCAATGTATGAATATGAGTGTGTGTGGATCTATCTCTTTATAATTTTTTTTTTTTTTTTTTTTTGTATTCTGACATCCAGCAAGGTAGTGGTATAACTTATTAGTACTTCTAAATAATTGATCTTATTTTGCAGATATTATTTCATAATCTTTTCTGGTAACCTTGTGCCGTGAATCTCAAATTAATTTTAGAACGACATTAACATGAGCTTGAATATCCTACCTCATCTGAATACGACCCACCTTGACACAACAAAGCAGCAGTTCCCCGCAGTAACAATCTCAAAATTAAGATGACATGGGAGACCACCAGTCCAACGTTACCATATGTATGCATGCCTCCCTTGACAAGAATTTTAACAACTTAAAAAGTACATGGAAGAGCATCTATATAGAGTCAGGATCCGTGTACATCAAAAAGTTTACATAAAAAAATGTACACCGGCTTGTAGAACCCATATAGAAATGATCTAAGGATTGAATTTTTGGGAGAATGTTGTAACAACCCAAAATAATTTTGTTGACTTTGGTGAGTCAAGTTGAGTCGAGTCCAACGCTTCAATCGTGGAACCCATTAGGTGTTAAAATAATTAAGTCTAGGATTAAATAATGAGTTTTTGTTCGGAGCATAATTTGAAGAGTCGAACCGTACAAATGGTTAGATCTCGAAAAGTTATTCAATTTTGACTACTCACGCGCGAAAATCGGACACTAAATGATCTTAAACCAAGGCCCATAATACGATTTGGATTGGTACCGAAGGTACCCGCGATTTTGATGCGATTTTGACCACAATTTTGACAATTGTGCTTTATTTAGATGTGTATACACAGGCTATATGTGTGTGTGATATACTAAAAACTATCATTAGAAGCTTTGTGTACATAATTGTGTGTGTATTATGTAACAATGACTTATTTTATATGTAATATTATATATAATATATATTTCCTAATTAAGTGAGTTGAAATTTATTTCAACTCCACCGCCCTTATTAGTTTTATAGGAAAGAGAGAGAGAAATCTCTCTTTTACAATAGAGATAGAAAGGAGAGAGAGAGAGAGAAAGAAAGAGAGAGAGAAGAAGAAGAAGATGATGACGATGGTCCGATGGAGATCGTAGGGACCACATAATTTGTGGACTGAGGTATAAATTTGAAATCCTAGTTTTTCATTTTGTTTTTAATTAGATATTTTATGTTGTTAATCTTAGTTTTTAATTTTAGGGTTGATTTTGTTAATAGTTTAAGGTTTGATTAGACCTTTCAAACCCTTAATTGATAAAATTGATAATTGGGAAGGTTGATTTTGACCCAAATTTACTGTTTTGGGTTAGATTGTAGATTTGGAGNCCCGCAAGGCTAACTCTTTACTGCATTAATTTCCTCCAATTAGTGTACTGGTATTAGTACACACTCCCAACTGTAAACAACACATTTAATTCACTTTCAAAACTTAATTCAATTCATACTAATTTCATATAGAATAGTTACTACAAGGGTCCAAGTTCTTTTAGTCATCCTCTTTTAACATTAATAAGAGGAAACCAAATACCTCAAAATCCTTGAACCTAAAATTCAATTTTTGAATTTGCCACCACTAGCAAATTCAGTCCACTAGAATTTAACTACAAAATCAAAATTAATCTCAAGTTCTTCAAATAACTCCCAAACTAGGTCCTTATCAAATCCAATGAGGNACTATATATGTTATGCTGGGCTTTCCCCCAGCTATGATTATTACCGGCTTTCCCCGGATTATATTACGGGCTTTCCCCCGATTACCCGGCTTTCCCTGGATTATATTATCGGCTTTCCCCAGAATAATATTAGATGAGAAATCACAACATATGCATGGTTGTTAGTTTTTGTAGGAAAAAGTATGTTCTACTACTAAAATTTATACTATTATATTATATATCTTTTGGTAATCTGAAAATGGATTTGTAATGCTTACACGAGCAAATCATTGTAGTTTTCCTAAAAACAATGATTTGTTCCGTATTTTCATTATGTTTTCCTGTCTCATGACAGGAATGGGACTCTTATGATGTAGGAAAACTATTGAAATTTAGGTTATTCTATTTCTCTTTTTGGAAAACCATCTTTGGATAGGTACGTATATGATTCTAGAAATGGTGAGGTTACATGCTGCCTAGATTAGGCGAAGACTTGAGGAGCGTAACAACTCCTGGATTATTTTAATGATCATTAAAATGTCT
>MVGT01004544.1:793593-852577 GCA_002174775.1 Macleaya cordata | reverse complement strand
AGCTACATGCTTTTTCATTCCTGGCCACCAAAAATTTCTGCGAAGATCCTTATGCATTTTAGTGCTACCAGGATGAATAGTATAATGAGATCGATGAGCTTCATCTAAAATTTCTTTCCTCAATTGTGCATTTTTAGGTATCCAAAGTCGATTCTTAAACCGAAGACTATTATCTGCATGTAACTCCCAATCAGCGTTATTAGTATCTGCAGCCTTTTCTTTGTACCTAGCAAGTTCCTTGCTTTCCATTTGTGCTTTAATAATTCTCTGTATTAAAGTAGGCTGAAGTTGCATCTCGGCCATATAACTATTGCACCCATCTTTATTCATTGGACTCAGATTATATGATGTAGCTGCATCTAATAACAACCATTCTTTTACCATCATATGAGCAAGAATACCTTATTTCTTACGACTAAGTGCATCTGCAACCACATTTGCTTTACCTAGGTGATAATGTAGTGTGAAGTCGTAATCATTTAGATACTCCATCCAACGTATCTGTCTCATGTTAAGTTCCTTTTGAGAAAATAAATATTTGAGACTTTTGTGATCTGAGTAAATTTCAAATTTTTCTCCATACAAATAATGTCTCCATATCTTCAAAGCAAAAACAATTGCAGCTAATTCCAGATCATGTGTTGGATAATTCTGATGTGAATTTAAACTAACCTAATTAAAAGANGGAAGAAGTTGGGACTACCTGTCTCTTATTAGGATCTTGTCTCACCTGAAATTGCTGAGGAAATTGTCTAGTCCTTCCCACCTGTCCTTTAGTCGCTTGTATATCCTCATCTTCTCTTTCAATACTCAAAGCTTTACTAACTGCCTCAATATATGAACAGATCTGGAATGGAGCCAACCTTCCCCTAATATATGTTTTAAGGTCTCGAATAAAATTATTGGCTTTGGTCACATCTGTGGAGATTTGTTCTGAACCATATCGAGATAAAGCTGTAAATCTCTCCTCATACTCACTCACAGTAAGATTTCCTTGTACTAGATTCATAAATTCTTGATGCTTCCTATCTCGAGCACTCTCAGTCACATACTTTTCTAGAAATAACTTTTGAAATCTTGCCCAATCAAGTGGCTCAGTTTGGACATCTTTCANGTCAACCCTAACTCGACCCGTTTAGTTGGCGGGTCGAGTTAGGGTCGGGTTAGGCGGGTCGGGTTAGGGTCGGGTTGGCGGGCTAGGTTACCCGTTGCCAGGTCTAATGAACACTATGACAAATTGATCTAGATACTTCCAGAATATTCTATGCATCAAATCCATAAAATGCAGCTGGAGCATTTGTCAAACCAAATGGCATCAGTAGATATTCAAAATGTCCTAAACGTGTTCCAAAAGCTGTCTTTTCAATGTCTTCCTCTCTTATCCTCAACTGATGATATCCAGATCTAAGGTCTATCTTTGAAAAATAATTAGCTCCTCTTAATTGATCAAATAAATCATCAATCCTTGGAAGAGGGTATTTGTTCTTGATAGTCACCTTATTTAACTGTCGATAATCAATACACAACCTGAATGATCCATCCTTCTTCTTAACAAATAAAACTGGAGCTCCCCACGGTGAAAAACTTTGTCGAATGAATCCCAATTCTTTCAATTCATCTATTTGAGACTTCAACTCCTTTGTTTCTAATGGAGCCATTCGATAAAATCTAATTGAGATAGGAGAAGTACCTGGCAAAAGATCGATAGAAAAATCTATCTCTCTCTTTGGAGGTAACCCTGGTAATACTTATAGAAATACATCTTCAAACTCTTTAACTATTGAAATTGTATCAAGAGATAATGTGGGTTGTTCATCTTCTTTAATACTAGCTAACAACCCAATTTCATCTTCACTACCTGCTTTCTTTATCTTCATTGTTTGAGTTATCGGTTTCTTAAAACCAGTAAAAGTGAAGGTCGGTTTTCCTGGTATTTGAAATGTGACTGTTTTCGCAAAACAATCCACATGAGCTTGATACGCAGCTAACCAATCCATACCAAAAATGACATCAAAACCTTTTAGATCTAATACTATCAAATCTGCCTTCATCTTTTGGTTATCAACATTCACTATGCACGATTGACAAACTCTAAAAGGTATGGTCTTACTTCCCAATGATGTACATAATGATAATTTCTTTCTTGTCTCTGTCATTATCAATCCAAGTATTTCTACCTTGCGTGTATCGATAAAAGAATGTGTAGATCCAGAATCAATTAAAACATGAACTGAATGACGAAATAAGGAAATTGTACCTTCCACTACTTGATCAGAAGCAGATGCATCTTCCTGTGTTATGGCATAAAGTAATGCATCCTCTTGTGGTATTTCTTCCACAGGTGTATCTTCTGTAACAATAGTGTAAAGTGTCTCCTGTGTCTGTGGTGCTGAAAATCCCATCTGTCTTGGTAGTTTCGGGCACTGCCTCTTCATGTGACCCATCTCATTACAGTTAAAACACTTGATCTGACTTGAATTTGTTTGCCCTGGTTGTTGTACTTGTTGCAGTCGAATTATCTGTCCCTGTGGTCTAACTACCTGTCTCTGAGGTCTTACAAATGTTATCTACATTGTACATCATCCTCATAAAAAATAATATCATTCTAAAATTTCTAACCCTTTCAAACATAAATTGGTTGAAAATTTAAGTGTAATTGAGGAATCTATTTACCGTTAAATTTCAATAATTTTCAATGGTAAGATGAATGGTTAGAATTATTTGAATGATATGATTTTTTATGATGATGATGATCTATATGGTGATTATGACGTCCTCACAAAAAACCACCCCCTGAGTCTTCTCTATGTGGACCTCACAAGTCGTTGTAAACTTTTCGATGCATGCAGATCCTGACTCATATATATATATATATCAACTCTTTATACAGTTGGGAGCAGTAATTTGTTGGATTTGTTCGTTGTTGTAAGAACAAAATTTTGAGTAGCTAGGTCAAGGATTTTTCTCTCATTCTAATTCTGTCCTTGGTGATGATGACCCAATGGAGCAGTTGATGTTTATTGTAGCTTTTTGACGGATATATAGGCATAAAGCTATAAATGGAACTGTATTATGATCAATGTAATATATATTCTATACATGTCTAATCTGCCAATGATCGAAGAGAATTGTAAAATCTTGTTTTCAAGTTGTCATGTGATCGAGCAGAATAAAATTCAATTCTTATCAAATGCACAATCTATGGAGCTTTGCCAAATTTTCATTTCAGTAGCATGCATGGCCTTCACACAAAACATGCTTGAGTTGCGAAAACCAGCTTAATTTCCAAATTTATAGGTTGTCTGGACGATGACACATGAAGAATATCCCTCTGGCCTGGCCCCATGCGCATGCAGCCGGATTCTCCCTGTGATTAGTTCAGTTGCCTATAATGGACAATCAATCCGGTCCATTAATTAGGTCTTAACAGAGCTGATTGATACCCCCTTTGGGTGCATTTCTCATGTATCCCCTCTTTTTTATTCAATGATCGATATCTCAATTTTATCTAAAAAAAAGCAGATCAGTTGAATGATGCTAACAAGAATTGAACTCTAGTCTGACTTATTTTCAATAACAAACACTACCAACTTTTATAGCCGGCACATGCAAGTGAAAGAATTGTGCCAATTTTGGCATAAAAGAAAGAGAGTGAAGTCAAAAGGCAAGAAGATGGGTTGAGTTGAAAGTTGAAGCTGAGAGGATCTTAACAATGAATCTTGCGAGTAATGCTACTTTTACACTATGGTTAACAGAAAGTTTGACAAACAAGTGATGTGTAATGATCTTGGACAAGGTCTAAAAGGTAAAAGTATTAAGAGTAATGCTTTTTTATCATTACACCTCACTTGTTTGTCAAACTTTCTGTTAACCCTACTGTACAAGTAGCATTACTCGAATCGTACTACGGTTAACCTCAAAAAATACCTGAACGTACGGCTAAATCTATGTCGCACCCGTGATGAATGATAATAAAAAGTGTATTATCGTTTTTTGTATTAGTAAAGGCATTCTTGTTAGGGAAATTCTATTCTCACCCTACTTTTTCTCTTTAAACACCTCACATAGTATGTTACATCTAAGTTCTCTATTCTTAAAAAAGTAGGTTTTGTAGATTCAATAGAATCCTCTGTCAACTTTGCACCTCGCTTTGCCATAGTGTCCGTGGCAAAATTACACTCCCAGAAGACCGCTGATATACGCATCGAAGAGAAACCTCTTTTGAGGTCCTTCCAGCTTGGCTCAGTCGACTAAGGAAGCCTTTCCCTTTTGAAAGCTTGGACTGCTGCCGTAGAGTCGGAAACAATCGAAATCTTCAACCAGCCCTTCCTCCTCGCATACTCCATACCATAAAGCACCGCTAAAACTTCCGCCATAAAATTTGTCTCTATCCTAATTTTGTATATCATTTTCAAAATTAAAATGAAACTAATAGTTTTCTATTATATTTTCAGGTACTATTGTTCAATTATAAATACGAACAAAAGCGCATGCATAGAATAGTCTAATGAACGATTTACAAAATTCACCACCAACAAACGAAGAGAAGGCAAAAGAGAAATGGTTAATTTCTAAACATTGATTCATGATAAGAAAAAAAAAAAAAAACATTCATGTATACGCTCTTATATTAGATTGTGCATAATCCTTCAATAATACTACATAGGATGATGATCCATGCACATCAAGATATATGATCTCAAGGCTGATATTTTGATGGGTATAAAAATAACAGGGACCTTAAGTGAATCATGTCATATATGGGTGATGGGCATGTTGGTCTAAAAAGGACTACGAGACACACATGCACTTTTAGATGTCCAAATGACAGAAATTGTCAAATTGAGGGAGAAAGTTGAATTTCATATTTTTTTAGGGGGCAATATTGAATTAGGCATTACTTCTAGGGGCATATTAAATTTATCTAAAAATTTTATTCAATTTTAGATGGGGTTAAAAGATAGAACGGTGTAAATTTTGTGAGGATGGTACATAGTAAGGAGATCATCCTCATAAATAAAAAGTAATAATAAAAATAAATTAATTAATTAAATTAATCTTTGAATCAACTCTATATGGGCTACATGGTGAAGACGGGGTATAAACACCATGTAGGGAGTTTCAACGAAAGATAGGTGTAAATGAAAAAATTCAACCCTTGGATCATCTCCATATGAGCTATATGGTGAAGACGGACCGGTCTAGAGATTTTGAAGGGAACTTCTTGGGTTGTGCACGGCTCTCAGATTCTTCATCAGTCGAATGCTTTAGTTGCTGAAGCTCAGAATTCTGCTATGGACTTAGAGAGGCTAACAATGTAGCTCACTCTTTGGCTAAATCTTCTCTCTTGTCTCATATTTGTGACCTTCTGGTTGGGTCCTAACCTACCTATTTGTATTGTGGTTGTGGATGCTATCTAGCATCCCACGGTCCCACCCCTTCTTCTAAATGATATTTCAGTTTTCCAAAAAAAAAAAATTATTTTTTTTGCAAGCCGATTTTCAAGAGTAAGTTCTACTCAAAAATGCGAAGTCAAGCCACCACATCCCTAATCTGATATGGAAGAGGTTTGTGTCAACTGATTTTAAACTTTTAATTGAGCCAATGGAAGATAGAGGGGACCTGGATAACAAGAAGAAGAAGAAGAGATTCACACGACAATTGGGTTTGGAAACGTCAATTTGACTGATTCAAATCTGTCAACATCCATGCATTTAGGTATATAAGTAGAATATTTTTCCTTCGGTAAATAAAAGTACATTATTCAAAAACCCAACCATTATATTCACCTTGAATTATGAAATATTTGAAAAATTGGACATTTTGAAAATTGAAAACCCAACCTGTAATTTTTTATTTTTATTTTTTATTAGAAAATAAGAGGGATTTTTTCTACTAGCCATTCTCAATCATCTACGAGGCATCACTCATTGAAAAGAGGGATTTCATTAAGAGATGAAGAACTAATTACAAAGACTTTACATGCATAAAGAAAGAGGAAAAATTAACAAAAAGAATAAACTAGACGATGAACAAGTGATCCCAATCAAACACGCAAGAATCAAGTCTGTAATGTTCTATCAAAAAAAAAAATGTCCGTAATGAAAATCAGGATTAGCTACTGCTGCCCATGAAAGGATTTGCGACTTGTTTTCAATTCTCAAGTTAAATGTTGAACTTGATGTTTCTTTGAAAATAAGCCGGCTCCTTTCGAAAATGAGGGTCTCACATTATTCATTACACATTCTCTAAATTTGATTGGTCTCATTCCAGTAATGGTTTATTTGGATGGGAGATTTCAAAGTAGGGATTCAGTGGGGACCATGGATTCATGTTTTCCTGGCCTGTTTGGCTGCCAAGAATCCCTGGAAACTTGTTTTCTAGGGAAACATATTTTCCAGTAAATCCCTATTTTAGAGTCCCACCTCCCCCCTTAGAATTTGCTGGAATTCTAAACTAAGGATTCATTATGTATGCACCCAACTCAATGTAAATTACACCCCACAAAATTAAACACAATAAAATAGAGATTTTCCTTAGATTTTAAATGGTAACAAAACAAACCAAAGGATTCAAGCTTTCAAGGATTCATGAATCCATGAATTCTTTTATGGTTGCCAAACAATCCAAAGGATTCATGTTTCTAGGGATTCATATTTCTAAAGATTCATGTATTCCCAGGGAAACATGAATTCTACATCCAAACACACTATAAATGAATTCAGCAATTGAAAATCACGGATGAGTCTAAAACTTTCTAACATGTAAATCTAAAAATCTTCTCAAATTAGAACTTTGATCATCCAATTTTCAAATAATTAATACATTTCATGATGGTATTTTAAAAAAAATTTTAAAAAATCATTAGCCGATCACATTTACATTGAAGAATGGTTTTAGAATTCAATGAGTTAGTTGACCACGTATCCATGGGACAAAATTGGCCACAAAATGCAAACTCTTTCTTTCATTCTGGTTGCAATCAAAGAGTAATGCTGGGGAGACAATTTTTTGGGCAATAACAGCAAAATGAAATCAGACTACAACCAAGAAAAGATAAGCATCCACGTGTCATGTCGACGTCCTTTTTGAAAAACCTAATTTTGGAGATATTTCACTAGGTCTTCACTTTTAAAGAATATTCTCCATGGCTACCACGAGCCTGCCACGCGCCCCTCTAAATCAAGCAATTCTTACCGTCCACGTGACAAATCATCCAGCGGTAGAAATAAAAAACTGGATAATATATCTGTCTCACCATCATCACTTCTCTCTCTCTACATTCATTTCCAGTCTCTCTGTTTTTTCCTCTGTTTTCATCTCTCTAAAATTCAGAAAAAATGCTTCTCAAAGCTGCATCTGCTTTATCTCTCCCAACCACACAAGGAGAGAGATTCAGATCCTTATTCTCTTCTTCTTATTCATCATCAGCTTCTGGTTTTAGCTCTAATTCTCCCTCTTCATCTGTTCTGTTTTCATCAAGGAGGAAGGTGGGAGATCGTTCTGTAGTAGTTTCTGCTTCGAAGGAATTGAACAGTCGCCCACTTACAGGTGTAATCTTTGATCCATCTGAAGAAGTTAAAAAGGAGCTTGTTTTAGTTCCAATTGTTCCCCAACAATCACTTGCTAGACAGAAGTACTCAGATGAGTGTGAAGCTGCTGTTAATAATCAAATCAAGTGAGTTATTACTTTCTCTCTCTAACTTTTCACTGATCTATCTCTTTTTCTGTTTTGGGTTATCATTTTTTAGGGTTTTCTTTAATGGGTTTCTTACTGTTTTGTGAATTACAGTGTGGAATATAATGTGTCGTATGTGTATCACGCCATGTTCGCTTATTTCGACAGAGACAACGTAGCCCTCAAAGGCCTGGCTAAGTAATCTTCAAGAAAATCCTCTCTCTTTTTTAATTTCTTAAAGTTTCTTGAATCTTGATTGATGTTGGTTAGGTTTTGATTAATGGCGTTGTTTCTTGATCAGGTTCTTTAAGGAATCAAGCGAAGAAGAAAGACAACATGCAGAGAAACTAATGGAATATCAGGTTTTCAGCAACTGTTTATGTTTCTTGTATTTTGCAAACAATGATGTTTAATCTATTGTTTAAGAGTTGAATTGTTCTAATATTCTTCTTTCGATAATTGTCAGAACAAGCGAGGAGGGAAGGTGAAGCTACAGTCTATTGTCATGCCCATTTCGGAATTTGATCATTTCGAGAAGGGAGACGCGTTGTATGGTAAGCTTCATAGCTTATTTTTATGCAATCAGATATGCCATGGTATCTGTGTTTTTGTATAATTACAACCTATAATTCATTTTGCGTGAATCTTTACGGGGTACCACTGTTTGATAAATGGGGATATTCAAAGGTGGAGGCATGAATCAAAAGATTTGGTGAGCCTCAAGAAAGTCTGAGGTGTAAATACAAAGAATCCTGAAAACTAAAAAAAAATTAGGAAACATATGTTTGTGTTTAAACAATATAATAGAAAGGGGTTTTGTGATTTTAGTCCCTATTTTTATAACCTTTATAACATTTGTGAATTTAGTCCTTAGTTTTTAAAAAGACAATACTAACCTTTAAAAACATTTTATTCCAAATATATCCCATATCTAAAAATCATTAACGGTCGACTTCATCACTCCGGCGACCGGCGACCTCCACTCCGGCGACCGGCAACCTCCTCTCCGGCGAACGACTCTCCGGCGGCCGGCCGACCTCCGACCGACGACCTTTTCTCCGGCGACCGGCGGCTGTGAACTCCTCACCGGCAGTCCAAATCTGAAATTTTTCAAAAGTGCAAGTTCAGACTTGCACTTTTTTTCCAGTTTAAAAAAAAAAAAGTGAACAAGGGTATCTTAGGCATTTTTTAAAACTTAGTTTACACATTTTTTAAATTTTTAGGGACTAAAATCATAACACTATAATTTTTTAAGGACTAAAATTATAATTTTTTAAAAAATAAGGATTAAAATTATAAAAGTATTTTAGTGAGGGATTAAAATCATTGGTCTCCTAAAAATTAAGGACTTTTTTTACATTTTCCGTAATAGAAATCATCTTGAATAATTTAAGAGAGGACAATTAAATCTTAGTTCTATCAATATTAAGTTAGAGGTGTTCACTTGTAAAGCTAGGTTTCTCACATCCATTGCATAATCATGGTCATGAATCTCTGTCGCAAATAATGATATTTCAGTACAGTTTACAAATACTTTTTTTTGGTTTAGTATTAACAAATAAAAAATAATCTGGTTCATGTTATGGCTCAAGTTTGTCAAGTATCTTGACTATTTGGGTTGTCTAAATGATCTGGTTTTTTCCTTTTAGTTGTATTAGCAATGTTTTCTGTTAGGGCATTGTCCTATATGTGCTCTTAGAGACCATTGTGTGTTTATGCTCGGTAATATACACATGGAAGGATTTATGATGTTTATTAGCATGATAGAGCAGTGTAGTAATTTTTGGACTTTATGCCTTATAAGCTCATTGTACTCCTTAAATCGGTTCTTTTGGTAATATAACCAACTATTCTTGCTTGAAATTGAGCTTGCTTGTGACCTGTTGTGTGACATGTAAAGGTGCACTTTTTTTAAATACTTATCATATTTTCTTTGTTGGTTCAGCTATGGAACTCACATTGTCCTTGGAGAAGTTGACGAACGAGAAGCTTCTTAATCTGCATAGCGTAAATCTCTTAATGCTTGTCACTCTTCTTTACTTGCATCCATATTCGTTCGATAATTTGGTCATGAGATGGCTTGGAACTGGGTTGTTTATTATGGGATGGGTGGTCAGATAACGGGCTTCTTGTCAATATGTGTTTTTCTTGATCAATGACAGGTTGCGAATCAAAACAATGATGTACAATTAATGGATTTCGTCGAGACCGAGTTTCTGACTGAGCAGGTGAGAAGTCTTGTTTCTTTTGCTGGGAGGAATTCGTCTTGGTCACTTTATTTGTTCGTGTGATAAGGAATGAGACTTTGAAATTCTCTATAGTTTGGTTTTGATATGGTTGTATGCATTTCTTCTATTTGTAGGTGGAAGCCATAAAAAAGATCTCAGAATATGTTGCTCAGTTGAGAAGGGTCGGCAAAGGACACGGTGAGAATCAGATTCAAATCACTCTCTTCACCCTTTCTTCAATTTTTCTTTTCATGGTGCTTATGTTTTTTGGTAATTGTGGGGGTCTTGCAGGTGTATGGCACTTTGATCAGATGCTTCTCAACGACGGAGCTGCCGCCGCTTGACAAAGAAATAAATCCCTACTCATTCCCTCTCCTTGTTAATAGTTCCATTAAGTGTGTTTCAGGTTTGCTCTATTCAATGGATGTTTTTAAATGTACGGAGTTGGAACTTAGAAGAACTGTGAGATCAGATAAAGATGCATAATATAGGACTTGATTTCAGTTTAAAAGTAAAAAAGAGAGGTACTTAGGCAATACAAATAAGCCTCTTCTGAGTGATATGTATGTTTTAGCAACTTTGTTACATTTAGTTAAATAACTTGACATGTTTAATGGTCACTATGGTCCTTAAATGGTTCTTTTTTTGGTAGGTTTAGTAGTTGCTGGGAGTGGCCAGGTTTTGTGTAGGAAAATATGAAAATATGGCACCGGGAAAGTTTTGAGAATAACTGTTGCCTTTGCTCATCGTGGCCAAAATTCGACACGTGCGGTAATGCACATGAAGTCGGTATGTCTTTTGTGCGTCAAGCAATCTCTTCAGAAGAAGTCGACTTAAAATCGGTTAATTTTGAGCTAATAGTGAACTGCATTAGAATAGTAGAGATATTTGTTGCATTTCGTCAATACTAATAATATAAATGGAACAGTAGGTAAACGAGCTAGCATTGATATGTTTTGAAGTTTGAAGTAAAGTTAATTATTTGGTTATGCTTTCCAAGTGAAAGAATGGGAAAATTAGATGGCTTAATGAAGAATTGTTGCACTTAAAGGATAGTACATAGCAATTTTGTCAAGCAAGAAGTTTTACGAAACTATGAGGAAATTTTAAGTCATTGAAGCTTGATTCTTTTTTTAAACGAGATGACGAGAAAACTAAACAGTTGAAAAAAATTTGCTTATCTAATAATAACTCTTAATGTTGTTCTTTTTATTTACTAAGGGTATAAGTGAAAAATAATAATTTATAGCATCATAACTACCTCAAAGTAGCTACCCTTTTAATAACTTGCTTGAACAATGACACCCGACATCTCTATCAGTCACACCAAATGCTGAACCCTAATAACTCTAACCCTAACCCGTTTCCAGGTCTAACGGTAGCCCAATATGTTTCAACTTTTTAAGGTCATGACTCATGACTCATGACCAGGAGCATCGATTAAAAATGTTAGCCTTCCAAAGAGTTGTCCAAATCTACCTTATTTTGGGTCATAGAGTTTCCAAAACTAATCGCTTGCAAGGTTATTATTACCCAACAATCCAAAAGTTAGGGCTGGGGGCCAACTTCGCGTGCAAGATGCATCACATACATCTCTCAAGATGATGCATGTCAGGTCCCTCATTATTTTTTTTGGCCTATGACAAGTTCGGGCTGAACAAAAGCTCTAAGCAAGCAAAAGCAGAGCTCAATCGACTCAGCTATATAACAATGGTTCTTTCTAGATGAAAGCATGGACATTTTTTTTTCCTCTGGGAATAAGTACGTCTACCAAATATGAATTCAAGATGAAGATTAAGAGCTCTTCCATATAAGTTCACAATAATAAACTCGAAACCCAAATTCTGCAAGTACAAAACTTTGTTCTAAAACAGTACCAAGAAATAAAAAACAAAAGCATACTGTCTCAAAGCTACATTAGAAAAAAACTGCAAAACCAACAAAAAAATAAATTCTGAGAAGCTCTTTAGATAAACTATTTTGGAAACCTATCAGAGTCTTATCATCTTTAAAGTTAAGCTGTGGTGGTAGCTCCTTGAGCTGCAAGTCGCTTCCTGGCCTCCTCAATGATGGTCAGCTTGATACCCTTGCCCTTGGGGAGGGACACCCACGGTTTTGTGCCCTTGCCGATGGTGAACACATTCCCCAAACGAGTGGCGAACTCATGGCCTGTTGCATCCTGGATGTGGATGGTCTCAAAACTGCCCTTATGCTTCTCCCTGTTCTTGATGACTCCAACTCGTCCTCTGTTCCTTCCTCCAGTTACCATGACAACATTACCAACATCAAACTTAATGAATTCAGTAATCTTGTTGCTCTCAAGGTCAAGCTTGATGGTGTCATTCGCCTTGATAAGAGGATCAGGGTAGCGGATTGTGCGGCCATCATATGTGTTGATGTATGGGATCCCCTTCTGGCCGAACTGAACATTGCGGACCTTGCAAAGCTTGAACTGCAAGAGTAAAGTTATTGTTATTGTAATATTATAAGTTCAAAACCTTCTTCTCTACCAAGAAAGAAATACAATTCTATGGATTCCCAAACAAGTGATGGGACTAGAGCATCCATCTGAACTGTATACACAGAGAATACGGCATCCGTCTCCAGAACCTCAGATAAATATATACATATATATGTTGAATAGACAAACAGACCTTAGCCTCTTCGTCCTTGATTGAGTGGAGTCTGAATCGACCCTTGGTGTCGTAAAGGAGACGGAAGTTCTCATTTGTCTTGGGAATTGAAACAACATCTGGAAAAATGAAGCCAAAATAAGAGCAATATTTTAATTATAGAAGTGAATAACAAAAGCATCAGCACAAAGAACCCTGCAACAAATAGCATACATATATACAATATGGACAACATTGTCTGGGACAACGAAGGTATCTGATCAGAAAATTTCTTTCTAAGACAATGCCTTCTTTCCTACAAACTGGAATAGTAATCTAAAAACCCTGATGAAGCCATATGAACAGTGCAAAGTAGAGGCCCATTTCCCCTCTCAATGTTGGTGAAAGGCCTTTCCTTTGAGAGTCTCTAACAGCACAGAATTTCAATAACAATTTCCTCTTTCCTTGTAGAGTGATGTATTATGAAGTTTTCTACAGCCATTTTTCAGCAAACAGGATGTGGGCTTATTTGCTGGTAAGCATATTCAGACTAAACCACCATAGCATTAATTGTTCACGCAAATATGGAAAAGTAAACCACAAACATACTAGTAAAAGTTTTAAATGTTTAAATTCCAGAATAAAATCTTCTTCCTTGCAAATCAAAGTTCTCAACTTCTTTTTCCTATGCAATAAAGCATACCCTTAAAATACTTCAAGATAGAGCAATAAGGAAAAAAAACTTAGATAAATGGTCAAATGTATTAAATGTGCTTACCCATAAATCCTGAAGGATAGGTCTTGTCTGTTCTGACCTTTCCATCAACAAGAACATGTCGTTGCATCAAAATAGCAATGACCTCACGGTATGTGAGAGCATATTTCAGTCTATTACGGAGAATAAGAATCAGAGGCAAGCATTCCCTAGATTTGTGTGGTCCAGATGATGGCTTAGGAGCCTACAAAGAGAATTTCTCCAATTAAAAACAAATGCAAGTAAATATCAAATAAGAGAACAACATCAAATGAGGAGAATTAATCCTTACAAAGGCACCACCAAGTTTGTCAAGCATCCAATGCTTGGGGGCATTGAGCCTCTTCAAATGCTTTTTCAAACCTCTAGCCTGAAAATCAAAAGAAAGAATTCAAAAAAAAGGAATATATTATTAAGGCTAAGATCCAATAACAGATAGTTAAATTCCGTTGCTTACATTTCACCATAGGCTCAACGTAGAAGTTGAAACAAATATATCTTACATATTAAGTCTCAACAAAAATCTGCTTTTTAGAAAAAATCAACTTCAATCTGTTAAACATTTTATCATGGTTTTACTCTCTAATTACAAAAACTAGTAAAACCAATATACAGGGGGTCCTCTCCTGATACTAAAAGAGCAAAACAACCAGTCAAAATTAGAGTTTTTTTTGCGGTTGAGTTTAATTGGGTTGAGAAGACCAAACTTCTACGTAGAAAAATTGAACAATCAACATTAGGATACCCCACATGTACTCCAGTTATAACTTCCAGTAATTTCATTAAAAGAATTAACATTCACGGATTTTTTTATCGAGCAGAACAGATAAATGGGCTTGTTTAGATAAAACTTTTGGAACATCAACAGGCTAATCAAGTTCCATTTTACGATCATTCTGGAGCATTATAATTTTAAGTACTTAATACTCCAGCTAAGAATATATTCATTACGGAAACAAGACCACTGACACCAACCCACTAAAAAAAGTTAAGGGTTCCACTGCGTATGCAAATCTCTTGAGGTCTCTAATTGATCATTAATATGCGCAGAGAAATAAAAACAAAACCGAATACATTATAACCTCTTCAAACAATATTACAATCTGAAAGATGTGATCAGAACTCCCAACTATAAGATTCTACAAAAACTGGATCCTCAAGCAAGGACCCATTCGTGTCTGAAACCTAACTAGAATTCGAATACATCTAGATCTGAATTCAGAACACAGTTTATTACATTTCTGAAACAAACCCTAGATATATTAACGTCCCGGGAACATAGAAATAAAAATTGAACATTTACAGCAAATGATGAACACAATCACCACAGAGAAATGAAATCCTCAGAAAGATTAACTTGTTGAACTACTTCAAGGGAAGAAAACTGAAAAAAAGAGACGAAATACATGGATTTGCAGAACAAAAAAAAAACAGCGTGAATCGAATAACCAAAAATAGATATGATCAAGAAAATGTGTTGAAAGTAAAACGATTAGGGTTACGAGATCAAACCATTTTTGAGAGTTGCTTCGCCTTCGACGGAGCTGGGATTAAAGCTGCTTCTTCACTCCGGAGATAGAGAAGAGAACCAAAAACCCTAGCTTTGGACCATTTATATACTATGTCGCCTGAGTCTTAGAAGTTAATTACTACTTTACCCTTAGGGTTAGGTTATGTTGTATGGAGAGGGTGTTAGCGTCGGGTTGAGTCCAGGGCTGTTCCGTGATTCGGGTTGGTTCCGAGTAGACGGGCCTAAACCCGAAATTGGGTTGGATACGTTTCTTCACTCGTGACATCCAACTTATTCTTACACTCTATTTACACATACTTATAGAACACGCTTTGAAATGGTCCAAGGACTCATATTTTACTAAAAATGATTTACTCATCATGGAGATAATCCTCACAAAAATTCCGTTGTTCTTAAAAATTTTAACCTAGTCGAAATTTTTTGAAACATCACGGCAAAATGGATTGTTGAAAAAAACTTATAATTCCAAAATAATTTAGAGATTAAAAGTATTAGAATTGATCTTTTCTCAGAATGATCGTATGATAAGGAGATCGCCTTCACAAAAAATAAATGTGGCCTCATAAAACCATACACGTGACAGCTCATTAAGTGCATCTTGTGCATCTCTATAGACAAGCACTTGACTTTTAAAGGCCACCAATGATATGTTCAGAGGCACTGAATAACTGGGGTGCTCCTAGACCCTGTTGGTTCCATCTAATCTACCAACTATGTACAATCGACCTGTCCAACAAAGCAATCCATCATGTGTGTTTTTATGGGTTAAAACTTAAAAAGTTTTAGAATCATATGATCTCTCATGAATATGATCGTATGACAAGCAGTTCGTCATCGCATAAAATTAACATAAAATTAGTTAAAACCCCCATAGAGAAAAAATAATTAGTGTTTAGTATTTGATATTTTTAAAATA
Organism: Macleaya cordata; assembly: GCA_002174775.1. Taxonomy (NCBI): domain Eukaryota; kingdom Viridiplantae; phylum Streptophyta; class Magnoliopsida; order Ranunculales; family Papaveraceae; genus Macleaya; species Macleaya cordata. The sequence goes on along the minus strand of MVGT01004544.1, from coordinate 836,858 downwards.
AACAAAAGATCTCGTGATCATTTTAAAAAATAGTTGTTAGTCTTTTAAACTTTTTAAAATATTGATTTAGTCCACCGTGAACCATTTTCTATAAGTTAAATTTCCTTTATTACCCTTTTGTAATTGTCTCAACACTTCTGAAACAGTTTAAAAAATTAATGTAATAACTATAAATTCCTTGTTTTTAGGAATTATAATCATCCTTATTTTCTTTATAATTGTGGATAAGTTATTACAAATTTTTATACTGATTTACACGCGTATAATTATTACCCACGTGATATGAATCTCAGTCCCTAGTTTTAATATTTTTTTAATTTGGATGACATCCGAAGCGTCCATCTAGTTTTAATATATAATTTTACAAAATTAAGAAAAATTAGAAATTGTAGTAAAAGAATATTTTATTCGGTTAAGAGAATATGAGAGAAAAAATAAGAATTGTAGTGGATAATATTTAGTTTGGTTACAAAATAAGGGTATTATTGTCACTTACAATACAAACATTTGACTAACTACCATTTAGGATGAAACACATATTTTAAAATTGTCAAATACTAAATACTGGTTAATTACTATATAATGGTCTAAACTCCAATTTTCTATATATTTGTAAAATCATACTTGTCACAACTAAATTTACCTTACTAGACGCTACCATTGCATATGGAATCATCATTGGTGACTTGAGATAGGGGCCATCGATTAGGGCACCCTGTGCATTTCTCTAAGCTGATTATTAGAGGCCACCAATGATACATCCAAAGGCACTCAATAAAACTGAAGTATGCATGGACCTCATTGGGCCCCACCTAGTTGACCCAATTGTCAGGATCAACCTGTTTAGAAAGTAATCTACTATATATTTATTGAGGATAATGCTAAACTTACAACAAACTGTACATCAAGTTATAATGACTGTGGATGTGTGAATTATACAGTCGTCATGAATCACACCTCTTTTAAAAGTGTTGAATTTTAACAGTGAATTGCAAATTGTTGTACAACTTGTGATAGCTGTAACATTACTCATTTGTTGATTTTAAGAATTCATAGTCACGAAGGGTTTTTAAATATGGGAGGATTCTAGGACCCACGAACCATGGTTGAAAAAAATCTTTACTATTAGGGCAAGTGTCATGGAAAACCCTTTTTTAGGTTGTTTGGGTAGGGGTTTAAGGGTTTGGGGGAGCGCAAGTACCATGAAAAATTAGGGACGCACGACACATTTAGTGCCATATGGCACAGATTGTGCCGCACGACACAATCTGTGCCATGACATGCATTTATTTCTCCCATTTGTACTTGAACAACGGCTATATGGAATTAGGCAGAGATTGTGCCGTACGGCACAATCTTTGCCTAATTCCATACATTTATGTCTGTATAGAATTAGGCAAAGATTGTGCCGTACGGCAGAGATTGTGCCTCACGGCACAATCTTTACCTCCTCCCTCAAACCCCTTACTCCCTCCCCAAATCTAGGACCAGAGGGAGGGGTTTGGATGTTTGGGGTCCCCATGGTACTTGCCCTAACCTCAAAAAATACTTTTTTTGCTTGTTTAAGGTGTCCATAACACTTGCCCTTATCATGCGGTTTCATACCAACTAAGAGTTAGCTAATGTGAGCCGTTCCAGTGCATTTGCGTCTCTTTTGAAATTTTAAAACTTGTCATCCTTTTACATGTTCTATACACTATATTCTTGTGAGGATTACACCTATACGTGGAACTTGTGTGGAGATGTCTAAGGGATGAGGATGATCTCTTCATCTGGTAAATCAACATCAACATTTTAATTTTATTTCTCTAGGTGGATCCCGTAGGCTAATGTAAATGAGGTGTATTAATAATTAGGGTGATTAAAACGCCCTTTAAAATTTCAATAATGCCCCTATAAGGGGCTAGATATTTCCAACCAGCTTTTTACATATTCCACCCCACCTGAAGGTGTGATTGTGAATACGCAAAGTATGCACCAATTTATGTATAACGGTGGTCCCATGGTAAGGAACGACAAGTAATATTTGTAGCCTCAGAAACACATACAATGCACACGGGTGGAACTCTCGTAATAAATAAGCAAGTAGGTGGACACACGATGGTCTATAGCAAGAGTCGTGGCCACATGGATAAATTTTATCCATGAGATCAATTAGGAACCCATGATGTAAATAAAATAGGACAATGCTAAACTTACAACAAAATTCTATATAATTTCCTATCGAAAGCTAATTCGACTGTGAAATTATTTTTTACATACCCTTGTGATTCGCGTCTATTCCAAAGTAACATGCATCCACCGTAAATTGGGCATTCGGTAGGAAACTCTATAGGTTAAAATATGTCAAAATCTAGAAAGCACAAACATTTTTCAAAGAAAACAGTGTCTACGTTGTATTCATGTCTGTGTCTGAGTCTCCTATTGTTTTTAATTAAAAAATTATCGTGTGCGTGTCCAATCGATCGTTTCCGTGTCCAAACGTCGTGCTTCCTAGGCCTAATCCAATGGCAAGAGCCATCATGGCACCAAATGAGACGGATTTTGCCTCGAACTGAGTGCTTTGGGCCGAAATAGGGAATAAGTGCACCACGTTGTCACGGTCTAACTCCTTGAATAGGCATAGACCGTGACCAAGGCCTGTTGGCCGAATGCATATGTGCTACATAGGACCAGTGTGGCGCTTGAAGATGCAAGACTGCGCCAGATTGTGCAGCGTAGCTTCATGGCACGGAAGTGCTGTGTTGTGAATATTCAGGAGGAAGCTTGGAGGCTTAGTGAAGCTTCAAGGCTCGTTAGAGCCGCGAAGTGAATATTCATCTCATGGGCCAGAAAAGAGTATGATTGGTCTCATGTTTTGATGTTTCCCCTTGGTAGACTTAAAAAGGTAAATAAGTCTACTATAGGGAGGGGTCCCGACCTCCCTGCTTCACCTTCGGGTGAAGCTTAATTGGGATTTCCACGGCGCAACCCGTGGGCCGGGCCGTGCATGGTTGAAGGGCTATGCATCGGTTTCCCGAGTCGTAGGAGACGGCTTGGGACTGTACACGCGAGAGGTTGTACATCGGCATTCCTCGAACGCCTTAGGTTCCTATGCATGCTAGACAAGGAGTCGGCACGATGCATGGCCTGAAGCTTCGTGGGAAGGATGGAGCTATTTGAGATGCATATCTTGGTGGGCTGATGGATATGCCTTGCTGGGCTATCCGAGGGAGCGTAGCACGTTATAGCATAGTAAGGGGCGAACTATGTTGGATCATTGGATGCTAGTCAGGTTGCGTATTAGCGTTCTCATAGTGCTATGCTGGAACCTTATAGCCAGGATGGACCTCGCATATACGTATGCTTGGTTGTAGCCTCGATGCTTTGTGATGGTGAAGCTTATGATCGTATGGGCAGTCCGAATAGTATCGGCTTGGCCAAATGGATGGGACGATGAATCCTACTTGTTGGGCGAGCGTCGCGGGTGATACGCAAGGAAGCGACTTGTAGGCCAGCTCAGGAGCAAGGGACTCGGGCTGGTATTTCCGCTGTAATGTTGGAACAAGATGACCAGAAGGTCTTGAGACGAACCAATATGGTTTATGAGGCTTACTGCGGACTAGGAGGGAGTCCGTAGTGCCGCATGGGCAGGCGGTTTTGTTGAGGTTTCCGCTGCGTGACCGAGCATATCGCTGGTCGCCGCCTGACCCCGTGACAACGTGCTGCCTCTGCGTGTCTTGGAGTGGGTTAACCACCTACGCCCTGGAGTACACGATCCGCAATCTTAAGTCGTTCTACTCGTCCCCTTTCACAGTTCATGCACAGTGAAATAGAGCGAGAGAGAATTGAAAATGGCGATGGCGATGGCGATGGCTAAGCTTCTGTCATTCCTCTTCTATTTGTTATTACATTCGAATGTCGGTGAAGGATTCGATGTTCGGCAACATCTCTCTACTGTTTCCAGGTATCTTTCTCTTTCTCTCTCCTCTCCAAATACTTGTTGCAGAAATGCCAAGGTCCGTTTAGGATCGACAGTAAAAAGTAGCTAACTCTCATCATTTTTTATGAAATACTAGGGTTTTTATTACAACTAGAAATTATATTTTTGCATTTCTGCTTTTTGAATATCACAATTTGATGATGAACTTGATCAGCAAGTTGAACAATTGAGTTATTATATTCAAGCTAAACGAAAATCATGTATGAAGGGACCTCCAAGAAACAGTCGACAGTGTTTCTGAATGCATGCCAATTGTGTACATAGGCCTCATCTCTATGTATACTTTGTTATCCCCAAAAAAAAAAAAAAAAAAACGAAAAGGGAAAAGAAAAAGAAAAAAGTCTTTCGATTTTTGTTTTTTCTACCTCATCTTGAGTTTGGTGATATTGTGAATCAATGATCAATTGTTTGTCAATTTTTGAAATTTTTATTTTTGCAGATATAGTGCTGCCAAAGAACTTGCTAATAATGGATATGTGCCTTCTACTATCCCAGAAGAATGCACTCCTATTCACTTAAATCTTGTGGTAATCATAATTCACTTCTTTAGTTTCAGACCTCTAGTGGTTGTGTATTTAGCATAAGTTTAATTCGTTGTATTTATGATTATGTATACAATATTGAACAAGGAGTAATTTTGACGTCTAAAATCCCTGTTTTGGTTCCACAGGCAAGACATGGGACCCGTTCTCCTACAAAGAAACGCATGAGAGAGTTGGACAGATTGGCAAGTCACTTGGAAATGTTGGTGAATGATGCAAAACATGAGGCAGAAAAAGGGAATTTGTCTCTTGAGAAAATCCCTGCCTGGTTATGGGGATGGCTATCTCCTTGGAAGGGAAAGCAAAGGGGTGGAGAATTGATTAGCAAAGGGGAGGATGAACTGTATCATCTTGGGATCAGAATCAGAGAAAGATTTATGGATTTGTTCAATGAGGAATATCACCCTGATGTATTCACAATAAAAGCAACTCAAGTTAGTAATTCTTTTCCCTTTCATTTGTGTCATTTAATTACATAAGAGTGCTTGCCTGTAAACTGGCTGCAGCTTAAACTTACTTGGTGCTGCATTTAGGATCAAATAACAGCAAAATGTTTTGATGTCTTACCCTTGTGATCAGCTTTATAAGTTAAAGGGTTAAGACAGGCGAATACAATCAATGATTTGGGAAACTTTTTAAGGGCAATACTATGGCCAGCCATGTGAACTTCTATTTGAAGTAAATCCCATACTACTTGACTTCTTTGACTTTGCATTTCCTGACTCTCCAAAAAACTGTGGGAGAGCTATTCGTGCTGTTTTTTTTTTTCCTACTAGCTGCGGTGCCTTCTTGAAGCTTATTTATCTTCACAGAGGCAAACCATTATCTGTTCATTTAAGTATATTGAGATGCCTAGAGAGTAAGAAACCATAGAAACGTATGCAAAATGTATTAAATTTAGTAAGGTAAGTAGGGTGTTCCTAAATTTCATTTTTGTAGTACTAGGTTTTGGACATGTTTTACATGTTTGTTGTTTGCTTTAGAACTTGTTACACTTGCTACTCAATCCTATAATGTGTGGTTGCCATGCTATCATGTCTACCGTACAAAAGTTCTAGCAAATCTTGAATGCTTTAATTCTGAAGTACTTATCTGCCTTAATGTTATCTGGTTAGGAGCATATTTAGGGAGGGTTTTAATTGGTTGACATGAACCTAGAGAAAGTTGTCATTCTTACAGATTTGTGTGTGTTGGCATCAAGAATAGATGCGACCTCCATTTTCAAGGAGGTGATCTGTGTATAGATACTTGAAACGCCTTGTTAGCATGAAACGACTGGTTGTTTATTAGGTGCAAATTACACTTTTAAAATGTCTCTGTTCTTTCTTGAAAACTAATAAATATCTTACATCCTCTTTGTTGAGACAGGTTCCTCGAGCATCAGCTAGTGCTGTGGCATTTGGCATGGGCCTATTTAGTGAGAGAGGTAGTCTTGGACCGGGGAAGCATCGTGCTTTTTCTGTAATCAGTGAGAGCCGTGCAAGTGATTTATTATTGAGATTTTATGATATTTGTGAAACTTACAAGGTATGCATTTATTCAGGCTTTTGAATTTTTAATATACTAATTTTACTTTGTAAAGAAGGTCAGCATGTATTCCTTTCAGTCCATAGAACTCTTAAGGAGCTCAAGTATACACTATAATGGTACTACATACTTTGTTTTGTACTAGGGGTTTCTTTTTGGGGTCGATTCTGGATACTTCTCTGTCCAGACTCCTGAAAACTCCTTAAGAAACTATTGCATCTGGTTGACTCAGAATCTTTCCACTACTTATCTTACATTTTATACTTAGAGGTAAGTCATATTTCCCTAAGTTTGGTGACCTAGCAAAAGTGTCATTCGCACAATCTAGAGTTCAATGGACTTTAGAATACCCAAGATAGATACCCGTGCTTGAAATATGTATAGATTGTGGAAAATGATCTGTTGAGAATAGTCTCACATGGGATATGAGAGCCTTGCAAACCCAATATATAAAGATCATGGGCCTTAACATGATCAAATCTTAGTACCCACTTATTCTGCAATTCTGTTTAGTCTACTTTCGTGAACCTTGCTTTCCATCAAATCTGGCTTTACTAAATAGTTTTGTTTGGTTTTTCTTGCATTTCAATTACAGCAATATAGGGAAAATCGGGAACCTGCTGTCGGAAAGCTTAAAGAACCCATCTTGGATCAAATTTCCTCTGCATTAGTGAGTCGCTACCAGCTAAACTTCACAAGACAGGATGTTGCTTCGCTCTGGTTTCTGTGTAAGCAGGTAACTGCCCTCTTAGTTTGTACCATTTGTTATCATGTGCAGCACAAGTTATGGAGCATGATCAAGTATTAAATAACGAACCATTTGATTTAATGTAAATTGTTTCAAAGATGATATATTTTTCTCAAAAGATGTTCCTTTCTTTTCTGTTGGTAGGAAGCATCTTTGCTGGACATAACTGATCAAGCTTGTGGCCTTTTCACCCCTTCTGAGGTATGCAGGCCAATTATGGGTTGGATAGATGTGATATAAATATTTCTTCCTACTGTTTTTCATTCACTCCCATAACCCGCATTTATCATGCTTGAATTAGCATTTGAACTTTTCGATCGCGACGAAGTATGGCTAGTTCCAGTATAATTAACTGATATTTTGCGTATTACATCATCTATTGAAAAACAGAAAATAGAGGAAACCTATCTTGGCGAACTCTTGAGCTGAATATTGTCAGATCACCTCCAACTATTTGGTTGCCAGATACCATGCCCAATATGACATACATACTGTAGGATCTATATAGTGGATTTGCTTGTCATCTCACATGTTTTAGATAACTTCAGCATTCATCTTATTCTTCCTTCTTTTTTTTCCCCGCTTTGTTCTTTTAGTAACTACATGATTGTTGTAAGACGAATATATTATAAAGTTACAAAACATGAGGAAGAAATTACTTACTACAGAACCCTTACCTTTGATGGCATTAACTAGGGATTCTAGAAGTGGACTTGGTATGTTAATCTTGCTGGTACTTACTTGATAGCCTCTTGATGTTAATTCTTTTGATCATTCAAATAAACTAGGCATTAATAAATGATGCCATTATTGATTATTATAGATTTATACTCCTTTCTAAATTCATTCCATGGTGGGAAGAAACCATTTACTCTGTATTACTTCTATTATTCTGGTTTTCATATATCTCATTTCCTACTGATCTCTTGGATTACGTCACCTTGCATAAATTTTAATTTGTGGTGTTCTGCAGTATAGAATTTAGATTCATGGTTTTTGCTTGCTTGTCTATATATTATTTTTGTTGAGAGAAGCTTGTTTATATATTATATAATCATATGCTTCTTGACATGGGAACGTATTTTTGCTTGTAGGTTTCTTTGCTGGAGTGGACGGATGATTTGGAGGTATTCATATTGAAGGGTTATGGTAAATCAATAAATTATCGCATGGGGTTACCACTGCTTCAAGATGTTGTTCAATCCATGGAGCAAGCTATCAGGGCTAGTGAAGGTAATACTATTTGATGTTTAAGTAAAATAATTTCCAAAATAATAGGATCGTTTTGCTGCGTGGAATTCAAATTCTTGCCTTGCCATTTCCTCCTAGTGTCATAGTGTTGCACTTGAAACTTCATTATGCAGTTCATGGTGAACTAACAGCAATTTTGCTCTATGTAAGTATGTCTAGACAGTGTGCTTGTTAATGTATTTATTTAGGGAAACTTTACTTGCACCCCACTTATTCTTACACCCAGTTTATACCTGCCTGTAAGGTGCACCATGCAACCATGTTAAGGGCATAGAGATTGTTGTATTTTGCCTTGGCTTATAATTGTGTTTTTTTTTTTTGCTCCTAAAGAGCACAATGATCCAGGCACTTACGAAAAAGCAAGACTTCGATTTGCTCATGCTGAGACTGTTGTACCATTCTCTTGTCTGCTTGGACTCTTTCTTGAAGAAGCTGGTAAGATGCCCATCTTTCTTACTTGGGATATGATCTGCACATAAGCACCACTTTACATACACAACACTATGTGTTCCCATCTTCTAACTATCAGAAAAAGATTAGGCAATATTTTTTTCATGATCTGAAAATGAGCTTTTAGAAACTAGGATATAATCCAAAAATCTGGGATGATTCTCAGTATTTTTAACCAAAAAAGTCTTTGGCATAAAGTCTGTTTTTTTTTTTTTTCCTCTTTCAAATTTAAGTTAATGTGAACTATATAATAGTGATTCAGTGAAAACACAGAAACGATTTTTTTCGTTTTCTTAGAGTTGGACTGTCTTTTAGAATAATTCAAAAACTGATTTCTGAAAATGATCTAACCATGTGTTCTTCAGGGATTTTTCGTATTCCTTGTTTTAAAAAACAAAGAATCGTATTCAGATCGCGAACCAAAGCCCACCTTAATTTCTGGTTTGCTTGCATAGCTTCTTCTTGTCCTATCTTCTTTGGCTAATGGGTAGCATCATTTGAATGTCTAGAGTTGGCACGACTAAAACATGAGCAACCCCTGGAACTACCTCCAAAGCCTCCACAGGAAAGAAATTGGAGAGGCAACGTGGTGGCACCTTTTGCTGGGAACAATATGCTGGTTTTGTATACTTGTCCTACCAACAACACAAGCAAGTATTTTGTGCAAGTAATGCACAATGAAGTTCCAGTTCCTTTGCTGGTAAGCTGTAGTCTTAGAATACTTTATCTGTTATGAAATCCCTTCAGCTTTTACTTTTAAACTGAGGCCTCTGTTTTATTTGTAACTACTTTTATAGTAAATGCCCATTTACATATAGACCTAACCTAACAAAGTAGAATGTTTGGCAAGTTACAATCTCTGATGTAATAGACCTTAGCCTGGGTGATTTCTCCGTAATGCATTAATGGGAGGGAATGCGTGCACGTGTACATTATATAGAAAGTTCGATACAGAAAAGTGATGTTTATGATATACCCAACAAATTTTTTCACGTTGTTTTTGTAAAAATGGGAGCAAATGTAGAAAAAGAAAGTAAAAAGGAGTTATTGCTTATTTAATACGATAATTATCTGACATATAATATTAGAGTTGGATGCTAGAGTTGAGCTATATAATGTTAGATTTCATTAAATGCCAAATTTACCTGTCATTAGAAAAAGAATTTACAATTTTGAATATACATACTACTTATGAAAAAACTTGTAAAAGGGTAGTTTCTTGGCAAAAATGACAAGACTGCAATGTCGAAGGTCTGGCACCATAAAAGTATAATATGTTGACTGGTGTATTAGCATCGTCAGATTAAAAGATAAAAAGAAAAGGAGATAGTTCTGTTGCGTAACTTGTTTTCTGTGAGCTTTGTGATTCCTATTGTTCTGCACTTGTAATTCTAAGATTTTGATGTTTGTGTGGCCAGGGTTGTGATGGTTCTGATTTCTGCCCATTTGAAGTTTTCAAGGTATCACACCCATCTAATTCCCAGGATACTTCTGGAGATGAAACTTTAACTCTTAACTCTGTCCAACGTATTTATGTTTTGCAGGAAAAAATCGTCAATCCCCATCTGGCGCACAATTACAATTCGCTCTGCAGTGCAAAATTAGAAGAACCACAGCCAATTTCTGTTACTAGTAAGTTCTTCTATTGGCTGTTCTCGAAGAAGATAGATGATGAAGCATCTTCCCACAAAACCAAACTTGAATTATAAACATCGAACCTTTTTTTTAACGTTCCTTGCCTGATTATGAATTTTCTCTTGTTTGAAACTTTTCGAATTCAACCTACAGCCAGGTCTGTCTTCTAGCAAGTCCTTTTTGGGGGGTGTGAGACAACTTCATTGATGCGCTCTGCAAGGTCGGGGGTTCAATCCTAACTTCCAAAAAACCTCTGTGAAGCAAAAAAACAATCATTTTTGTAAGGTAGGGAATTTAATCATTCTAATATTGTATCTTTCACAATTTCGCTGACAAGTTATATAAAGGTTTTCCAAAGCAGCATTGGAACTTTTCTGTTTTCCCCTATTTTTGCTATTTGGTACTTGGTAGGCAATAGTGTTTGTGAAGAATCTGTTGCAAGTGATGTTAGTTTAGAAATAACATAAACCCTAATTTACTGGTAAATTAGCAAACTCACCCAACTTTTTCAGTTTAGTAGCATCTCCTAATACTATTATGCACTTTAAATTAAAATAAGTGACCTTCATCAACACCCCATCTTTAGAGGTGTGTACAGGCTTAACAAATAACTAAAAGAGTTAGAATTGGGAGCCAAATATGATCCAGGTGAAAATGTGGTGATCATCCTCATATAAAATCTCCTTGACGTAAGACCACTTACCCCATCAAATTTTGGTTTTAAATTAATGATATTTATGGACAACCGACGACCCATGTACCACCACCCAAGCTTTGGCGGGTTAGGAATTTTCGGTGAGGTGATCTACAGAGTGGGTAGAATTGTTCACAGATTCAAAACAAGTCATCTCAATTGTCAATCCAAGTTCCAATTTCCTTCTCATGTTTGATGTTTCTAATTCTATAATCGGTAGTGCTAGGGCTACCGAAATCCCTACCGAATTTGCTACAGCAGGCACATTTCACGGTGAGATTCATAACACATCCTATGCGAAATACGAGGAGATGCAAATCACTTTGACCGTTGGATGCTTGAGTGGTAGCAAATTCTGTAGGAATTTGCTGTAACTCAAGCATTACCGTTCTATAATACTCCCAGCGTCTTTTTTTCTTCTTGTGTCAGATTCCTCCAACATCTTGTTACCCCCTACATCTTCAAGTGACTGAAAAACATTTTAAATTTAGTTGGTCGGTGGCTATTTTTTTTTGGGAATAAATTTGGAAAAACGTTCTGGATAACCATTATAGGTCAATGCCTCAATGAGACTTTTTTAATTTAAGAGGATCTCAATTTCAGATTTAATAGAGAGAGAGGGAACTACTCCAAAATGGTTTGTGACAATACCTCCCTTCTTTTTTGTCCCATTTTGAATTCAAAGGTTTGGGATATCAGAAAACAAATAACCATTCAACTTAATTACAATACACTCCAAGAAGCAAAAATTAAAATAAAATAAACAGAAAACAGATACAAAAATATTAAGGGCACACAACAAATCTCCCATCTCTAATCACTTGAGCTTGATATGTCAGTGATTGGTTCATTAGTTCCCTCTCTCTCTCTCAAAAAAAAAAAAAAAAAGAAGAAAAAAAAATAGTTACACCCATCCTTCCATTTTAGTCGTGGATGATTGAATGAATCAGAATCGAGGCCTCATCGTTTACTGGGACAGAGCTGTCTGAAACAAAATACAGTTAAATAGTTAGAGAGAGAGAGAGAGAGAGAGAGAGAGAGAGAGAGAGAGAGAGAGATTCAGTCAATGGTAGCACAGGGATAAACAAGTAGTATTGTAAGTACAGGAAGTACCTTGAAGGGAGACAGGCAAGTGGGAAACAATATTGTTGATGATCCCTCCACCACCACCCGGTTCTTCAACCTTCTTCACTTGTTCTTTTCCATCGTCAATCACTCCTTTCCCTTCTACAGTGCTTTTCTCCTTCTCTTCTCCCCCACCTTCACCTTCACCTTCATTTTGATAAAAAAAGTTGGAGATGAGGTTGTTGATGATCCCACCACCACCCAACTCCATCTCTCCGTTCACACACTCCTCTTGTACTTGTTCTTTTCCATCATCAACCACTCCTTTCCCTTCTACAGTGCTTTTCTCCTTCTCTTCTCCCCCACCTTCACCTTCACCTTCATTTTGATGGAAAAGGTTGGAGATGAGGTTGTTGATGATCCCACCACCACCACCGCCACCACTCAACTCCATCTCTCCATTCACACCCTCCTCTTGCACTTGTTCTTTTCCTTCATCAACCTGATCTCCTTCAATGTTAATCTTCTTGTCCTTCTCTTCTCCTTCACCTTCACTATGATGAAAAAAGTTTGAGATGAGATTGTTGATGATCCTACCACCCAACTCAACCTGATCTTCAGTACTGTGGGCCTTCTCCTTCCTTTCCCCTTCTTCATCTGTAACTTCAGTTTTATTCCCTTCAACACTTTCTCTTGATTTGGGACTAGAAGGAGAAACCAAGTTAGAGATGAGATGGTTTATAAGACCCCCATTTCTCTTATTATATCCCTCTTCTTCTTCTCCTTCCATCTTTTCTTCACTTGATCCTCCTCCCTTATTAACTTCTTCTACATTTCCTTGGTGGGCTTCATCTCCAATTCCTCTTTTGAGTTCACTCTCTGTTATACTATCTTCCATCTTTTCTTCTTCTTCTTCTAATAACTTTTTTCTGCTTATCAATAATCTCTCAGTTCATGTGTAAAAATCCTTAGGTTATATGAAGCTAATAATAAGAGAGACAGACGTCCTCGTTTTGAATGACAAACTCTGCTTCCAATACACGTAGTTCATTGCAATTTGCTACTTACTGCATGCGTCCCAAAATTGACCTTTTTTTTTTTTTACCAACATTTCGAATCTAGCTTTATTAGATAATTTAATAGAGGGAAAAATTTACTCCATCACCACCCAGAGTCAGGACCATCCACCAAATGCCACGTATCTCACTCTTTCACGTCTCATCATGAACTTCGTTCATCTTATCCAATCAATTTGATTGATTGATTCTCCAATATATGGATATGGTTTGTCGGTACCTTTGATAGGGATTGGCTAAAAACTGAAAACAGAGAGAGCAGACTCTGTGACAGCGAGTAGTAAGTGTAGTCAATTTTTTTTTGTTTATTAACACTAATCTTACACTCTGTTTACATCGGTGTGTGGGTTCACATAGAGATGATTCATGAGTTAATGTTGATGTAAATGATGAAAAGATCGTCACAAAAAAAGCAGTCCTTAGATTGTCTCAGTGCAACCCCAATTGCAGCCTAATTGCACACATATTTATAACTATGGAAAAGAGGCGAGTTTAAACTTTAATTGGATCCAATAAGACGCATATAGAATATAAAACTAATGGTTTGTTTTGATGGGAGATTTTAAGGAGGAATTTTGTGGGAGCCCATAATTTCTAACTAGTTTTTCATCAAATTCCTGGTCCCATAAAATCCCTACTTAAAATCCCCCATCCAAACAAATCATAAATTTTGCAACATGTCACTCTCTCATCTCTCTCATTCTTTCCAAGTAGTTTTACAAGAATTCTATCTCTAATTGAAAATTAGTATTTTCTAACTACATTCTCATATCCTTTCTTAGCAAGAATTAGAAAAAACTAAATAAATAATAAAAATATTAAAACTAAATAATTTTGATTAAAAATTTTCCGTGCTCAGGTATGGAGGCTAGATAGGATGAGTGCAATTCTGTAAACTAAATTAGACTCTTCTTGGACGATGGTAAGCCGAAGAAGGTGCTGCTAATAATCCTTCTTTTACTAACCAGCAGTTAACAAATTTTATTTTTTTTACTCAAATTACATATGAAACAACATATATCTTCCAACTCTACAACATTCAACCAGTAAATCCACATTCCACTTTCGATAAGAATGACGGTCCACAAGTGTTTTTATGATTTTATCAGTCGACGACCCAAACCAGATTCAACGCAAGTGAAGGCAAACTCAAAAAGAAAAGAAGAAGAAAGAAAGAAAGAAAAAGGTCCATCCATCTCTCACCAGCTGATAAGCTGATTCTACAGGGTAGGTCAAACAATTTACGCTGGATTCATCAGTGAACAGGTGGAGTTATACATGGCCCTATATCTATGTCTGTTAACAAAAGATGGGTGGTAGACCTTATACGTGCAGAATACAAGATGGGTGGTAGACCTTATACGTGCAGAATACAGTTGCTGCCCGCACTATTTTACTATCAATGAAGCATAGTGATTCTATCTAGATGACAACTGTAAGATCCCATGTAACAAGGATGTGCGTCAACAGCACGAGATGCATATGGGTCTTCTTCACTAAAACCTGTCTAATTCAATGCTTTGATTATTCCATATATTGAGACATTTTACTAGAGTATCTAAGATGATGTTTGACTATATAATATGGGAAAAGAAAATGCATTTAGATAAACTGTGTACAAAAAAATCATATAACATTTTCTCCAACTCATCGAGAACGATATCTGAAATTAAAATTTACTCTCGTGTGGTATCGACACGTCTGACTTGTCTGTACAGTTCTGTCTGACATTGGCAGATTGGTAGAAAATGGAGTGTTCTTGTTACATAGATGAAAATCAAAATATCTATCATAGATGGGGATCTGATTAATAAACTGAATTCAGGAAGCAATATGAAAGATGATAATACATGGATTGAAAAAATAATGAAATTTTGTAATGAAATGGAAAAAAATGACAATAAAAGGTGATGCAGATCAGAGATTTACAGGACGATCTGCAAAAAAAAAAAAAAGAACTGTTTCTCTTTGAACAGATTTAATTTGTTCTTTCTACAGCATACAAGGCAAGTAACTAACCTCCATTGTGAGTTTTAACTGATGCGGTAAATGGAAGCACATTAGTTAACCAGGGGTGGGTTCTCTGTTGCGGTGAAATCCGCATCGTCACTGGTCCCACACTCATCTCCTGGAGAAAAAACTGATGCAACACTGGGAACAGATACAGAAGTTACAGTGGAGCTGCATGAGAGTTTCAAGTATGCAGAAGTACAAACTGACAAAATGTGGTACGAAGAATTAGCAGAACATTTTTTAATAATTAAAGAATTAAGGGGAAGCATCAATGTTGTATATCAAACAAAATTGTGTGCACCAGAAGCTCCAATGCTGATGATAAACGAAAGAAATACCCAAGTCTTCTTGGTGGGTGTATTTCATTCTTGAAGATCCCTCAATTGCAGCAACCTCTCACCTGATATAATGGATTCAGATATAATATAACCAGCATTTTGGTTTCATAGATGGAAAAACTTGAGTAAAATTACAACTTTTCAGAAAAGATGGATAGTAAATGAGGGATTAAAAGGGTGTTATAAAGAAATAACCAAGTTTAAGATTAAAAAAATCACGACACTGCCAGAATATTTCAAAACTAATATGGGTTCACTATGGTACAAAAAGAATAAATTAGTTGTCTAGAAAAAGCAAAATGTTAGCCGTAGGAATTTGTATTTAATTTCTGCTAAAAAAAAGTATTCTTTAAAATGTTAGATTAGGATTTTTAATTGCTTACTAGTTACTACAATGTGAGAAGAAATAAGAGGTCGTACCAGAGTTCCTTCACATGCTAAACCTCAGAGAGTGATAGATCTTCTCTTGATTGTGATCTTCTACTCTGAAGCCTCATCTGACTTCTGTGAGGGGCCCAAGAGGAACCCATCCCATTATTGTCAAACTGCATTTGCCCCAAGCTACCTGAGGAATAACTATGTGAGACGCTGCCATTTGAAGGGTGTAAGGAGGAGTCCATTAGTTGGATGCTGCTGCCTCCCAACCCATGTCCGATGCTGAATGGCCTCTGCTGCTGAGAGCCGGAAATAGTAGGACTCAGTGGCGTCTTTGTCCTCGCATCTCCTGAACAACACAATTGGAATGCCTTCAGAGAAAGAATACAAAATTACTTAGCAAAAATTAATAATGAACAAAAAAATATAAATGTATTTTAAATTTGAGAAAACGAGAAAAAAGAAATTGTATGACAAACATTTACACCATAACTTCCACTATTAAAAAAATGCGCTAGTCAAAACAGATAGAAAACCCCTAACAAGCAAGGACCAGGAAATAAACAATACACTGTTAGTAAGCCTGGTACAAAACCTCAGCACTGGTTTAGCCTATCTGACCAAGTTACTTTTCTCCCAACCTTGTCACTTGCCTGTCACTGATATAGCTAAGGATACCTGAAGAAGCCTGGTCTTGCTAGAGGCATTACAGACACATTTTCGAGGAGCATGAATTGTGAAAATAGGTCAGCAGAAGCTTCATTTCTAGTAGTTGTTACAGACATGAAGTATAAAAAGTAAGTCAAATTTCACTTTGAATGCTCTGATCAATGATGCCCTAGATTTTCAACTTCTTAGCGGTTTCTTTTGTCATTATGAGATGAATACATGATAACTTTAGTATGTGAAAGAGAAAGAATGCATGTGTAATAAAAGACTTATGAACAACAAGCAGTACTTAATAATGAGTATCTAAAGTATACCTTCTAATACTTCAAAATATCCAGAGGAAAAGCTAAATGTATGTTACCAATCTCTTAAAAGAGCTTACCAGTACTGATGGGGCTCCAGCGCTGGAATCTGAAAGCAGAGAGAGCCGTTGCACTGTTTTGCCTGATGATCGGGAGATAAGGCCTACGGAAAAATTTTGGCATCCAATTGCCAACACAGGATAGAGCATAAACAAGAAATATTAACGAGATGAACACCATAACAATAAGAATGGCTGGCTTTATCTTCATTTGTAGAATTCTATAACTATGGAACTCCAGTCCAGTTGGAAATTTTCCCCCGGCTTCCAATAGTGCAACCCCAAGAGTCCAAGTAATACTACCAGAACCAATAACGACTTCGGAATCTCTAATATGCAAGCCATCTCTCAGTAGTGACACAATATATGGGGCCCTAAAGCAATACTGTTCTATAAAAGGCTGGGGAACAACACTGTTTTTGGCAACTTCCCACGTTTTCTTGCAGAATTCTTGACCCTTCTGCAATACGTCATCTAGTTTTGCTGCAGAGGTAAGGTTGAAAAACCGAAACACCACAAAGAAGCCAGACATAGCATAAAACTGCCCATGAGGGCGAGGCAAACTATCACTTAGAGCACATGGTTGCATCTCACAGTCAACTCCTGGACTCAAATTTGACCACTCTGACAAATTGACTGTCACTTTTGCAAGTGCACTGCATTTTTCCCACTGTGGGTCACCAAGCAGCTCAACAGCTATTCCACGTTTTCCTCCTTTACCCATATTTTTTCCTCCAGTCAGAGGGCTCCCACCCTCTTGGTGTAATGAAGCGCACTGAGAACAGATATAACGCTCTTTGTATCCAGATTGCAAGCATGGATGCTTAAGTTTAACCTTGCCACTAATTAAATCTGCATTACTAATACCAGGAAGCCTCTTGAGAAGATGAACCACAGACTTGTCAAAGGCATCATTTAACCCATAGCCTGATAGGGAATAGGCACTGAGATGATGGTTTATAGTTCCAATACTTAAGTTTAAACTAGTGTCATCATGCACGAGTTCTTTGGTCTCAAATGTAACTTGTAAGGATGAGCCACCCAAGTCAAGAGCACCAAATGTTGCCTTTGCAGGTATAGACCCAAGCATCCCCATGTGATAATTAAGAGCTACCCATCCATAATAAGCTTCCTCCATGCCAGTGATAATCTTAATCCAATCTCTCCGGCACATGAATGATGACTTCTTCAATATGGACCATGCCTTGTCCATAAGCCATTCAGAATCTGAGTGTGGAAGCCTGCGAACACCAGCAGTGGCATAAAGGAAGAGAGAAGTACTCTTATGAGCATTCTTGGGTATTTGCTTCTCAGCCCACTTAAGAAGTGGCTTTATTGCGGCCTTCAAGCCAGATGTGTTGCGCACCAGCTTATCAAACCCAGGCTCAGTTTCCATCCGTTGATAGGCACGCCAGCTCTGAGAACTAGATTTTTTGTGAAGATCTTTGGGTATTGATCTCAAGACAATGGGGAGACTGCTGTCTATCTTCTGATCGATAAAGGACTCGTATACATAAACCCTAGTGCCTGTACTTCCACAATCAAGTACCACATAAAACTTTGATGCTTCTTTAGACCGATAAGTGCTAAAATATCTTGTACACGTAAATATCAGGAAAAAACATATGAATAAGCATAGAATACCCATAATTGTTCGCATCCATTTCTTCTTTATGGACTGAATTATAGGGAAGGCTTTCTCCTTTGAAAAACTTGAACCACCATTTTGTCTTTCTAGGGAACGGGACAGTTTTGCACGAGTAACACTCTGATTGATTCCAAAATCTAGATTACCTTCTTCTGGGTCATGCTTTCTAAATGCTGAGAAATCCTGGAGGGATGAGGCCTGTCGCAAATTGCTATTCTGTCTGGGGTTGGGTAATCCAAAACCATTAACTGGACCTGTTGTGAGCAGCAATCCAGATGATACCAAAGGTCCACTTGGAGAATGGGGGATGGTCACACGACTAGCAGCAGCTGAGAGGCCTGAAACCAAGTCCGCAATCCTGCTAAGTGCCATCTGGCTGCCGTCGGGCTTGCTAGAATAATGTCACTACTATATACTAGAATTTTGATGGTTGAATACATGAAAGGACTCGGGTTTCCTTCTGTTCACATAAAATGTCACGGAAATGGTACAAGAAAGGAGTCAAAGAATAATTTCATTTTCTTCCCTTTTTTCCAACAGTTTTGGTTTTTCCTTCGCTTGAGCAGCTGCAAGTGGTGAAAAGTTATGAAATTTGATGAATGCTGCAATCATTGCACAAATAGAATCTACTCAGCCAAGTAACTATAAAGATAGTTTGAATGTTTACACAATGCTAGAAATTTGTGTGGGTTGAATTTTTACAAGACCAAATTAAGTAGTTTCTAAACCTAACCGTGTACAGAGCAAAAGAAGTAAGCCTTTTCTGCAATAGTTAATAGGAATCTTAATCTTCCCAAGTTTTGGTAAAGCTCCTTTTTCCATCAACAATTACTCTCCATGGCAAGAAGTACCTTTGGTGAGTCATATCATTTTTCTGTAGAGAGAGAACAACTAACATTTAGTTATATAGACAATAGATCACAAAGGAATACTCTCTTCTTCTTTTTCTTTAGAAGAAATACCCATTTGTCACACCTAGAAGATAGTCATTGAGTCAGTCAGCCAGAGTCAAATTTTCTTGCCAGGTAACTCAAGTCTGAGTCAGGTTTCGAAATGTCCACTTCACAGTAACTGGATAAGATTGTACTAAAAGCAATAAATTCAAATGAAAACATAATCAGTGAAGGGCATACTTAGCAGACCCAATCTGATTGTCGCCAAGCTAAGCAAGGAAATAAGTTTCACTCAAGTTCATAATTATTTCAAGATTTTATTGAACTTTTTAGGCAATTTTTACAATTCAATTTCAACTTAGGTCACATAAATTTTCCAGTATTTCAACGAACTTTTGAAACTTTAGGATTTCTTCACCATTGCCATAATGGCCTAACTAAATCCCTAAACCAAGATTTAAAAACCTTGCAGGCTTGCATCTAAAAAAGGCAGAAGCTGCTCTGTATCATCCCCTTTGAAAATTACCCAGACAAATTTTAATTCCATTTATAGATACACTTCTATTCTCCTTTCACATAATGGTTTAAATCCTCAAGATAGCTTTACACACTAGGAAGTACATTGTCGATAGAGAAATTGTACTTAAAATTACCGATCAAAACGAAAAATTGTACTTAAAATTTGCCAGAAATCGAGTAATTGTTTATAGATCTCTGAAATGAGTTATAATGGAGAATAATCTAAACCCAGATCATAAAAACATGGAAGAAAAATGGGGAAAATTATATTCCATGGAGGAGACAGAAGAACTTACAGGGACA
This sequence comes from Macleaya cordata, assembly GCA_002174775.1. Classification (NCBI taxonomy): domain Eukaryota; kingdom Viridiplantae; phylum Streptophyta; class Magnoliopsida; order Ranunculales; family Papaveraceae; genus Macleaya; species Macleaya cordata. The sequence goes on along the minus strand of MVGT01004544.1, from coordinate 816,769 downwards.
CACAACTCCAAGTTCAGAACCAACCAAATCAGTCGAGCAGATTAAAAAAATTAGCCTTGTTCAAGCCAAACGACCTTAAAAATCCAACTAGGGTTTCTTCTTCTCTTTCTCACTCTTCATTCGAGATCCAAGTTCGAACAACTTCCTCCCCAAAAACCAGTCAGATCGGAAAGGTTGCTCATTCAAAACGGACTCAAATTTCTGTGTTCTAATCTCTCTCTCTCTCTCTCTCTCTTCTTTCTCTCTCTAGTTTTTGTGCACGCTTGGCCACGCGTACAGAAGTGAGGTTCATTAGTCTGTCTGAGTCGGACTTCTGCCGTTGTACAAGGTTGGTGTTGTTGGTGTTGCCCAATTATAAAATGACATATGGATTTTTATTTTGAATAAAACATATTGACGGAATTTTTACGAGAAATGTGACAGTTGTAGTGTTCTGATTGGACAAAGATAACATCTACGTGTATGATTGCGAAAATAGAGTTTGGTTGGTTGGTCGTCCTTTTACATGATCTTCTTGTGCAAAGTAGTGAAGAACTAATAATGCCGTTAGCTGGTCGAAACGACCATTGATGGGGTCAGTGGTATTGACCAAAATGGTGGTGACAGAAAAATATTTTATAAAGGGGTTTTTGTAAAAAAAGTCATTGTGATTTTAGTCCTTGTTTTATAAATTTAGTCCCTATTTTTATGACTTTTATGTCCAAAACTAAGGACTAAATTTATAAAAAAGGATTAAAATCACAATGACTATTTTTTTAGGGACTAAATTTATTATATAAATTTTGGTTGACTTGCAAAGTCATTCAATTAAAAATAAAAATAAAGTCTATTGATTTTTTTTTGCAAACAACCACTTACACGATCCGTTGTTGGTTGGTGTCTCTCCCTATGACAGTCCTCGGCACATGTTAGCACGATGCAAAAAGAAGAAAACACCATCTGTTGAATAACGACGGTGCACGTTAGCAAAACCCAATTAATGAATTTTAACATAAAAATAGCTATAACTTTCAAAATATAAATCGAATATGAACAAAGTTTATACTGTTGTAAAGCATTTTTCAAGATCTTTAAAACAAGATCAGACATGAATACCAAATTCAAAAAAAATTCCTAAAAAACCCCATTTAACAAGCTAAAAAGTTAAATAATTGTATGCAAATTATAATTTATATTGTTTAAAAAGTAGTTTTTCGACTTTTTCTTATGCAATTTATTTGCATAGAGGCTTTGAAAAGTACAGATGCTCAAAAGTATTTAAAACCGCATATGCAAATTATAATTTGCATTATTTTTAAGTATGTAATATGTTTGCATAACCTAGTTACAAAAAGAAGAAAAAAACGCATATGCAAATTATAATTTGTGTTGTTTTTAAGTATGCAAATTATAATTTGCATTGGTTTTTATGTATGCAATCTGTTTGCATAACTCAGTTACAAAAAAAAAAACGCATATGCAAATTATAATTTTGCATTGTTTTTAAGTATGCAAATTATAATTTGCATTGGTTTTTATGTATGCAATTTGTTTGCATAACCCAGTTACAAAAAAAAAAAGTTAAAAGCTATAGTCCGTAAAAAAATAAAAACAAAAAAATAGCCTATGCAAATTATAATTTGCATTACACATACTTAATACTAAAAGAGGGGTAGTTTAGGTATGCAAAATTTGTCATTTAAAAAAAAAACTAAGGACCTACTTTACAAAACGCAAAAAAGGAGGGACGGTGCTTACAACTCAAAAGAAACTCGTCCTCTCCGTCAAACTGCTCCTAAAAAAGGGGTTTTAACCTAGTATTGTATTTTTTTTTTTTTTGTATTATTATTGAATTCAAAATCCACAGATTTTGAAGAAGACCCCATAATTCAATAAGGATCTCATGATTTAAGAAGGGACTACCAAGAAAATTTTTCTTAACAATAGAATTTCAAGAGTCTACATGGACATAAAATAGCTTCTAGTGATTTCCAAAAAACGAAATCCATAGCACAAAGTGATTTTCACGTTGATCTCACAATTCAAGCAAACCCCACAAAATCATTTTGGGCCATAGATTTTGCTTTTGCCAAAATCGACAGAAGCTTTTTACTGTCTACTTGTTTCTTGCATAGAATAAAAAAAAAAAGGATAATATTACTTGTACTCCTCGCTTGACTTCCTGGATGATCAAAATTTGACGTGGCAAGATCTGCTTTGTGTAAAATTATTTCAAACTTTTTAAAGTTTGAAAGACGATCTCGCCACGTCATCATCCAAGGATTACATATAGCATTATGCAAACGAAAATGTCTATCATTTCCACAAAGATAAGTTGATAATTCTAAAATGATCAATGTTAAACAAAAGCCCGTCTAGCTCAGTTGGTAGAGCGCAAGGCTCTTAACCTTGTGGTCGTGGGTTCGAGCCCCACGGTGGGCGACATTTTTTTAAAATTTTGTCTAAATGATTTTTTATTGACATTAGAGCTGATAGACATTTAAAGCAACCTCTTTCCAGTTCATGACTTTTTCTTTTTTCTTCTTTTCTTTCTCTACTTCTATCGAAGTTCCACGAGTGAGTTATAGCTTATACGTATTACAAATCATAGAAAATCTAATGGGTGCGTCACAAATCATCCCACCTAGTTATAAGCACACATGCCGATTTTGAGCCGACGCTTCAGGTGAACTTTAGCTTTGAACTTTCCCATGTAACCCTAATCATTTATTTGTAACAAGTCAATCACAACTGACCAAAGTCTAAAGAGTACGTGTCTTAAGGCTTGTCGGTGACAAACTTACAGGAAATTATGTAGTTTCTTTATTATAGTCCCACATTGTTGAGGTGGTGTAAGACACATAAGAAAAGCTGATCATAAAAAGGCATCATATTAAATGATGTTGTTGCTTTATTATAGTCCCACATTGGTTACTTAAGAGGTAAAAGGAAGAGTTGCTTATAAAAAGAAATGTTATTGTACTTCAATTATTATGTAAACAAGGGGACATTTAATGGATCCGCCGATTCTAATTGTGGATCTGCGTTTTTGGAATTTTGGATCCGCGGATTCATTGCGGATCCGCTCCCAAACCGTGGATCCGCGGTTTGGGAGCGGGAGCGCTACCCTATGCACGCGGATCCGGTTACTAAGGTTTGAACCAGTCAATAATGGAAATATGGCCATGACACCAAACCAATACAAGAACAACCTTGTAACCAGGATCAAACCTTGCAACAACAAATTTCAGTAAGAGGTTGGAAAGACTGTTTGTTAGAACCTCTTATGAGTGTCTTAAGATTTTTTTCTTGTTTGAAGCTTGCAACATTGCTATTGAAATTTGATATACTAAGCAGAAGTGAAATTGGTGTCTGCTTCAAGCTATAGACTGTATATTAATCTTGTAACTGCCTAAAAAAACTAAAGGCAGAGCAAGCAGATTATTTCTCTACAAGTAAACATTTCCTCGACAATAATATGATTGATAAAATGAAATATATAGTTGTCAGAAGATACAAGTAGATTTTGAGAGAAAAAGAAAACATACAGAACAGAAGAAAATACTTGAAAGTGGATTTTGCGTGTGCTTCGTTACATTAATAATTTGAGCCCAAACTAATGAATTGGAAGGGTGGGGGAAAGAGTCGGTCCACTGACCCATCAAACCAGGAAACCTTTGATCCCAAAAATTCTTGATTCAAACCTGTTAAACGTAGGTCCAGAAACATGAGATAATATTAGTTTTCCAGCAAAACTGTTTCTAATTCAAACTAGAGGCGGAGGTTAAGATATAAAGGTAGATTAAAGATAAAGCAAAATAAAATAAAATACTGTCAGATAACACGACCCTCAAGCAGCGGGATGCAGAACGTTTAAGATATTCAAAGTCGATCCAAAGACGATAGAAAGCCATCATATCTGTATGGCTGTACCCATATATTCATACAGAGGAAAACAAGGCAAAAGCTTCAGACATTGGCAAGTAGATGAGGTGGACAAAATTATGTTGAAATAGTTTCCACAAGAACCAAGATGGGATTGAATCAAAAGTGGGTCATGGATCTTGTATGTCTTCGCATCAGAAATTATGTGCTTAAAAAAAAATAGGAAGTATGAGTTTATGACCATGGATCCTCCAAAACGTTTCTCTAAATACACATTTTAAACAATAACAAAACAAACCAAAGAAAGACATAACTAACAGTTTTAGCTTGAGTATGTATACCAGAAATATATCTCCTTCACAGGTTTAACATTTTCCAGAGGCTGTTGCATATCTCCAAGTGGGGTGTGTTTGTTGGATCAAATTCAAACTCCTCAAACCTCCTTTTCTCCCTTTCCACAATATCTGTACTTGAATCAAGGAAAACCCTATAACAACCTCATTTTTATTTCTGATCAGTAAAAAGCTTCAATGTAAGTGTAGCAACCTCATTTGACAACTTAAGGTATAGATATCTTAACACATGTCTAGAAAAGGATACATCCAGAAATTTTTGTTCCATTACCCAATTTTGGGACGATATTTGTGACAGAAGCATACATAGAAAGCTTCCTTCTGCAATCAAATAAACTTATGTCAGTATTCTATATCCAACTCAAACTCCCCCAGTCACAGTAAAACATTTTTTGATGAAGATCTCAGAGTAAAAAAATAAACCTGCAATTTTGACCTACACCCTTCATTTTTCACCTCTATTAGTGATACCTCCTTATATTCTTAGTTTGATGACATAACCCTAGACAGAAGTCAATTGGAATTCTCTAATTGAGAAATGTGAGCTGTTTAATGCAACTGTTTAGCAATTAGCATTAATTATATTAAATGGTAAAACTGGCCATCACTTCACTAAGTTATAAATTTATATAATACCTTGAGTACATTAAATAAGTAACTAGAGACCAACATCGTGCTCTTTTATGCATAGGAAACTCAGAAAAGTAAGGAAAACAGATAGCCAGAAACAAGAAAATATGGGGAGTGGGGGATCAAAATGAACAATAAAGAAATTCTGACAGTAAGATTTTGTGACTCCAAATGGAAAAAAACCCATTTTGAAGTAAAAATTGCTTTTGAAAGCAAAATATATTCTATTTATGGCTTCTATAAGACTATAACTCCACAAAAAAAAAAAGCACCATGTTATGAATTTGGGGTTATGCTGAAGGTTCAAGAAATTCTAAAATTTGGGTACCTACAACTCAAGATGCCTTAAATTAGACAGTAAAACTGAGATTATGGCGGTCAGAACCAGAACAAATCCCCTTGCATCTTTTAAGTTACCTCCGAGAATGAGAAATCATGGGTAAGACATTTGAAGATAGAAGAGGACTTCGAACCATGTGCATTGTTATTTAAAAAAAAAAAGACTACAAAGAGCATACAATCAAGTAAAATAGTCAAGGTGCTTACTCTTCTCTTAAGTCATCCTTATCAACTTTCTTCAGGATCTGCTTTCGTTCTGCAAGAGAAAGCCTCTGATGTTCAAGATCACTGATCTTGTCACTGACAATTGTGTAAATGTAAAATTACAAAACATGAGTAATCAACGCCCCACTAAAACTTATAACTGTGAGTACAAATCATACATCAAAATCAATCAAATACTTATCTAAGCTCCTCCTGAAGTGAAGTTTCCATTTTAAGTTCCTCTTCCAATTCTTTTTGAAGAGAGTCTAAGTCTGAATCATCAACAACTTCACTTTTCGCCACGTTTATCCTTTGTTGGCAATTGTTTATCTTCTTCTGATAGACTATGTACAGAAAGTGCTCGTCGAACAATATTAACATTACATTAACAATCTAGCTTTATGAAAAGAATATATGACAATAGAAACACTGAATGCAATATTGGACTTCAGTAATTTGTAAAAAAGGCAGAAGCTAGCCTATATTTCATGTTTGATAGAAATGATGTTTAGACTACAATAATGTTGTGGTTAGTTGTTAGTCACCTACTATTATGGCCCTTCAACACATCTTCCTTTATGCAATAAAAGAGAATGAAGCCATAAACAGGTATATTGAAAAAACAATATAAAATTTTCCAAAATGAGATTCATGTCCACTTGGACTTTGCATAAGATGTTTTGGGAAACTAACTGAAGACTCATGAGCTTCTTAAATTAAAACTTAGGCCCTGCTTTGTACACTGTGAGTGTTTGCAAAATGCAAATATTCACTTTTCAGTTTATAGGTTCTAATTAAGAATCCATACATTAAAATTTTTTTTTTTTTTTTTCTTAATTTTTTTTTCATTCTAGCATATTGCTTATTTTGTGTGCCCACTGCAAATCCCAACAAATATTTGATATTAGATGCCTTTACCAAGCACATACAAAGTGTGATGACATGAATATTTTGCATTATGCAAAGATTCACAGTGTACTAAGTAGGGCCTTAATTACAAAAAAGATATCCAAATAAACCACGTCAAAAGAAAAGAAAAATCAGAGACACGTGAATGAGCGTACAGATTTTTAAGAATAAAATAACAACACCCAAAGAAAATAGAGCAAACCTTCTAATGAGTTCTGAACCTCAGAAGAATCCACCTCACCAAATGACTGAAGCAATTTGACTCCTTCAAGAGATTGCATCAAATTATTAATGTCCTTTTTGTTACTAAGAACTCCAACAAGATCATCACAATATGAAATGAGCTTGGAATCATCAATTTTTATTGCAGTGTCACCCATAGCAAGCCCCATAATTCACCTCCTTCTCTCTTCAACTGGACAGAAAAACACAAAAGGAGTTATTTACCATTCGATATAAAAAGCAAAGGAGGATAAAATCCAAGTGCACAAACTTGATCATCTTTTTTCCCAATCCACACTCTTTACCGAAAACCTTTTTCTCTTTTTCCTTTTTTGATAAGTTTAGTTAATACCTACGAAACTCATAAAACTAGTGAACAGTTGAAATCCAAATCAAACCAGCTCGAACTTGATTTGCAAATCTTATATTGAGAGGGAGACTAATAAAACCGACAACTGCAAAAATTTATTTCAATCAACATTTGAGGAACAACATAAAAAATAAGAATAATATGTCAAAAATCAAAATAATAGAAAAACCAATACCTCATGCACATGAACTAGAAGAAAAAGATAGAGAATACATCATATGATTCATATGGTAAATGCTTGTCTTTCTTATATTCAACTGTAGGGAAAGATTCTCTCACTCGTGCTTGCCCTTTGTATCAGTAAACATCGTAACAACCCAATTTTCTAGATATAAAGCATTAAAATTCTTTTAACAAATTGGAGGACGATATTATTCTTTATAATATTTATGAAATTTCCAATTGCTTTAAGTAACATTTTCAATGTGATATGTTGTTTTTGGGTTAGAATCACATCTCTCAATTGAGGTCATTCGTCATCTACTTGTCCCAAACTTTTGGGTCCTAAAAATTCAGTGTACATTCTATCCAAGGTCATCATAGGCTCATAGCCTCCATTAAGGTGTATTATGCACCATTTTTCTCACCACTTCAAATCACGTTCCTTTTAGCTTTGCCACACCAAATAGAGGCTTAGACATGGATCAGTTAAGAATACCGGATACATTTACATGATATCAAATGCAATGAGTATTTGAAACTTGCTATATCACTGGTGAACATAACAAAATCAGGATACAGTGATGCTAGACAAACCACTGCTCTGACCACAAATTGCTGACCGCCATGATGGGGCAGACAAAGTCCGATGTCATGATCGATCATTTTACTCCACATCAGCTGCAACACCACCGTGGTCAGCAATTTGTGGTCAGAAAAGTGGGATGTTTAGCATTGTTCATAAGAAAACTGTTGGAGTTAAGAAATGCCCAACAATGAAATATCATAAGTGAAAATGGTTTTGCTTGAATTGTCCAAGTTGTACAGTTTTGTGACAATTCAAGTATGATGGACAGGTTAAGGTATCCGTGTGCATAATTCCCATTTCACATGGACAGTTTTAGCTCATGTCTTAATGATCAAACTCTCACTAATTTAGCTCATTCCAATGAAAGGAATTTTCAGGATCCGGGAACCCTTTATATTTCAGTTTTGGGGTTTGAAAATGTTTACAAAACCTTTTTTTTTGTTCAATCAATAATCGAGTTTTCCAAAACCCTTTTAGTTTTTAGGGTTTCAGAGTTTGAAAACCCTTTCAATTTCCCATAATTAGAGAGAGAGAGAGAGAGAGAGAGAGAGAGAGAGATGAGCACCTGGCCGTATGGGAGATATCAAGCTGCCGAGCGAGAAGTGAGTGAGAGCAGTAGAGTCGGAAAGTAAGCTGACACTGATGAAAGAGGTTCTGTTTATAGTCGCTTGAATTTGGGAAAACCGTAAAGAGAGATGGAAAATGGTTTTTGTGCCATTTGGTCAAAAGTATTTGACCACTTTTTCTGTCCCAATAAATTTCGTGGCTGGGCCCAAGCAAAAAAAAAAACTAAGGCCCGTGTAGTTCGCAATCCAAATCCTTGTTTTCAAATTAATTTATAGCTAACCTAAACAACATCTTGTATTACATTTAAAATTATTTTTTAATTTTACTATAACATCATCTATGATTTAATTGAAAACACAGAAAATAATATTTTTATGTTTTTTTATAAATTCGTACATGATTTTATTGTAAATCTTAAAACAATATTGAATGTATTACAAGATGCAAATTAGTTTAGGTGTAAATCAATTTTTGAAAACAAGTTTTTGAATCACGAATCACGCAAAGCTTAAGTTCTTAGAGGAAGGTGGCCAGGGCGACATAAATTGGACCCATTTTTTTTTTTTTCAGTTTTTGTTTTAGGATCGTGCTACCCCACGCTGTAAAGAGGGAGAGCATAAAATTATGAATCGTAGATTTGGGTGTCAACTTCACAAAGACCAGTGATTTTGGTACACAAACCATACTCTATAGTTTTTACTAAGCAATGTGGATCGCGTGAGATGGATGGACTCTTCAAAATGGGCATTACTAGAGGGACACCAAATTTTAACATCAAAGATTACATCTGAATACTTTATTGATTGGAAACCAATCATAACAGTTATTGTAAAAACATTAATTTCATTTCAGCCCCTCATACCACTTTTAAAAAGCAGATGTAATATTTTGGTGTCAAATTCTGGTGTTATTCTAACAAAACTCCTTCAAAATAATTGTGACCGTTGTTTTAGATATCGTGGTGGACCATTTCAAGCATGGACTTGATTTCTTTATGCGCAACTGCCCTTTATATATGTTTAACTTTAAAGGCTAGGTGCTCACCGATGTCAAATTTTCCCAGCAGTCGAACCAACTTAAAACATTTACCTCTAAAATTGTGTTTCACAATGCCTTCTCCATGTTTTGATTATGTTAAAATTAATTCTAATTTATTTTATTTCTACTAGCTCCCCACACGCGCTACGTGTGTATGAGTTTGATTTTCTCTAACAAACTCATTTTTCATCTCACACGCGCGAGTTGGCAAATTATGCAGCGTTATTTACTTAACTCCTTGATAAACTCACTTTGCCCCAACTCACATACGCGTAGGCTTTTCCCAACTCACTTTGACCGCTCATATGCGTTACGAGCATGTGAGTTGTGCACATGTTTGTTATTTGTTGATTTATCCACTGTACCTTTTCACGGGCTTCGATCGCTTATTTTGTGGCATTTTTTAAATTTTGAAGAAGATGAAAATTTCACGATAAAGCAAATACTATAGACACCTCAAAAGTATCAAACAATCACAATTTAGATTTTTGTTAATAATATTTGGGCAAGGACTATGGACACTTCAAATGTATCAAGTTTGTAAATTTTAGGGAGAAGGCAAATACTATAGACACCTCAAATGTATCAATCCCATCCCCACGTACTAAATTTAGGGATGAGTTAAGGGATAGAGGGACCAAAGAGGTCATAACGAGCGATTATGTGCCGCCTAAATCACCACCTTTATTTTGAAGATGGAGAGAGATAGAGATAGAGGAGATAGTAGAGAGTTGGGTGACATAAATTATGTCGCTAAGTAAATACACCATCGCCAACATAGCCAACCCTCACTTTTTGAGGTTTCCCAATATTACTTGTCCTCTCTTATCGTTACAATTTTCCATTAGTCATTTCCCTTAGGAGTAATGCCATAGGCACCTGGATTTGCACTTCAAACAATACCTTAGATTATAAAATTGGTGTGGGGGTCTAATTTCAGTATAAAGTCGGTCGAAAGTCGAATTTTATAATCTAAGCTATTGTTTGGGGTGCAAATCGAAAGTTCCTATAGCATTAGCATTTCGCTTCCCACATATTGCAAATTAGACACAATTTAGCACCTAATTAATCGAAAAAGTATTTCATTAGTGCAAAATAATTTCATAAATGTCGATATGTCCGAGTGGTTAAGGAGACAGACTCGAAATCTGTTGGGCTTTGCCTGCGCAGGTTCGAATCCTGCTGTCGACGCCTTTTTTTCTTATATATTCTTTCCCATTATGGTTCCAACTTACTTGCCTTTCAACTCTATTACGTTCTTCATATCTAGAAAACCCTAATTTTTTTGTTGCAGAAGATAGAAGTTCCGTTTTCCAGCTTGAAAGGATTTCTCTACACGAAGAAAACCTAACAGTACTTATTTTCTACCCTCACCAGAAACCCTAGCTTCCTTCACTCTCCCCGAAAATGGCCACCAACACTCCGAACTTAGAGTGCCGAATGTACGAAGCCAAGTACCCAGAAGTCGACATGGCCGTAATGATTCAAGTGAAGAACATTGCAGATATGGGTGCTTACGTTTCTCTTCTCGAATACAACAACATCGAAGGTATGATTCTGTTTTCCGAGCTTTCTCGCCGTCGGATTCGTAGTGTGAGCAGTCTGATCAAAGTAGGTCGTCAAGAACCTGTTATGGTTCTTAGGGTTGATAAGGAAAAAGGTTATATCGATCTCAGTAAAAGAAGGGTTTCTGAGGAAGATATTCAGGCGTGTGAGGAAAGGTATAACAAGAGCAAGCTTGTTCATTCGATAATGCGTCATGTTGCAGAGACTATGCAACTTGATTTAGAGGTATACAGATCGGTGCTAACCCTCTTTCTCTCTCTCAGTAAATATTGATTGTTTAAAGTACTTGTTTTCGAATTGATTACACCTTTGGCTTAGGTTAAAAATTCTGAGGTTTGAGATATCTGCCCTAGAGAATTAGAAGCTCGGTTGAATGTTTGTATGGGGATTTTAGTAAAACCAAACAACCAGACATTGACTAAAAATTGAAACTTAATTCTGATGAGTTGGTTTAGTTAACTTATAATCACGAGTAGCGATAGTTTTTGAAACATTGCTTAATTGAGCTGATTCAATTTCATCAGTTATTGTTATCAGGGAAAAAATTTAAAGATTCCACCACAGTTATAATCGTGAAATTTAGTGGAACAGAATTGACTGGGTGGTAGGGTCGCGGAAAGACTTGTTTCATCTTTCTTGATCTATGTCTTGTGGTTCGAACTTACCAACACTACCTTTATTGACTTGACTGCGCATCTTGTTTTCGGTGTTGAAAGTAAAATACCAGAGACAGCTGAAAATTATGTGCTGTGAGCTTAAATTGGAAGCTTTGTTAAATCGGTTTAGCTGTACCGTTCAATTTTTAGTTACTTGTATACCAGAAGACCTAGATTGGATTCTTTTGTCTTGCTTTATGTAGAAACCTTTTACTCTTAGGTCCTGCGTGGTTGTTCATAGCAAAGTTCTCTTTCGAGGCTTATCTTTTTTCTTCTTTGTGAAAATGGATGATGTTGTGAGAAATACATTGAAACTGAATTTTGTTGTCCTCATCTTCTTACTCTAAATCTAAGTTTTCATGACAGGATCTTTATATCCATGTTGGCTGGCCTTTATATCGAAGATATGGGCATGCTTTTGAGGTAACATTGTGAACTATCTTTTATAGGGATTCTTTGCTCACCATTCTGGAGTTGAACCAGAGATTTTTTGGTTTGGCAGGCTTTCAAGTTAATTGTGACAGATCCTGACTCCATTCTGAATTCCCTGACTCGTGAAATTAAAGAAGTTGGTCCTGATGGGCAAGAGGTAATGTCGGGCTACATAAGACCTGCTTGCTTCTAACTTTTTAAAATACTCAAAGGACATCCTGTGTTGTTTTACTGATCTACAGGTGACTAAGGTGGTACCTGCTATGTCAGAGGAGGTGAAAGATGCTTTGATAAAAAATATTAGGAGGAGAATGACTCCACAGCCACTGAAGATTCGTGCAGATATTGAAATGAAATGTTTTCAGTTTGATGGGGTTCTTCACATTAAGGTCTTCATCACGTCTCTTTTCACTGATTCTTTTAATATGTGCCTACCAATTTAAAGATTACTTTGTCTCTGAATGTTGTTTTGTTTTTTAAAATACTGTAATTAATTTTGATATTTAATTTTACAGGAAGCTATGCGAAAAGCTGAAGCTGCTGGTAATGATGATTGTCCTGTAAAAATTAAACTGGTGGCTCCTCCACTCTATGTTCTTACCACCCAGACTCTTGATAAGGTCAGTGAGGGACTTGACAATAACTTGGGGATGCTGTGTTGCTGTGTGTTACCTGTTTTAGAATCATATACTCTTTTTAAATAGAATCATATACTCTTTGCTATATGAAAACTTTTATTTTCTTTTTATCGGTCTGCATATAGGAAGTTTACAGGAACGCCACTCATTCACTCTCACGAGATCATTTTTCAATTTAGGCAGAACAGAAATAATTGCATGGTCAGCAGAATTACATCCTAGAAAAAGTCACATTTTGAAAACTGAGAGGAAACACTATTCAGGTTACGAAGAATTCCTAATGTAAAATCGAGATTTAAATGATTAAAATCTTTGTTTTTGATCTGTAATAGGAACTGTATTGACAAACTGGAAAAACTCTATTCAATGTCAGGAAGCCAGGCAAGTTCGAAGAGTCAAATCATTGTGTGAGTTTTACCAGGATAGATGAAGAGGCGAATAATACATTGAAGTTTAATGAACAAATAAACAAAGTGATGTAGGCAATTGTCGATAACCTTGGACAGATGGTCTGCCCAGTAATTGTTGTGGCATCTGAAACGTCTTTGTACCTAGGTATTGAAAAGAGCATCTTCTTCATAGTTCAAACGGTCTCACAATTGGTATCTATATTCACATCGTTGCCTTGACTTTCCATTTGGAACTTCAGGTTATGTGGCAGTTCGTACTATTCCGATATTCACTTCCAAGAGATACTAGATTCTCCTTCTCTTTCATTGTTGGTTACGACCCTACCCTTAGTGCGGGAAATGGTTCTTTGCTTATAATAGATGCTATCACATATACAATCATAGTCCATTCTATGGATTGCCTTAAGATCTTCTATTATTTCATAGTGAGGATATTCAAGTAGTAAATTCATAGTGAGGACATTCAAGCAGTAAAATCATTTTTTACCATATTTCGGGAGTGATTTTGAATTTATTTCAAATTTTAACATTTTGGTGAAGAGTCAAAAAAAGGGTAAAGGGTTAAGATCTTATGAATTCACATTTTTCTTTTCTTAGTTGTGGTGTGCTTTTAGTAGTATGACACATGAGTTCCTAGCGCAGTGGTTTGTGTATCCTTCCCCTTATGGAGGTCTTGGGTTCAATCCCAATTCTGCCATGCCTAGGGATGTGTCTCAAAGAACTATAGAAGGTATGCCATATTGCTTTTGCAAATTGCCAAACCTCAGGCCAATCTGCTTTCTCCTCCCAGTAATATCTTGATTATACTTAATTTCCAATTATTAAAACAAAGAATTATGTTTTGGGTTTTGTCTACTTATTTTGGACATCTGGCTGAGGAACTAGAATGCTTTCAGTGAACGTTGCAGCCTGTTAGAGTAGACTTGTCTCAATTAATTGTCAACTTCTTTGAATAATGAGAAAAATATGATTCTTTTTGAGAAACTAGATTTTGTCTTTGCTATTAACCTGTCTCCTGTAAATATTTTCGATCTACGTCTCTAGCGATTACTGCTGAGGTGGCAACTCCAAAAAACCATTGTTTTTTGCCACCTCAATATCTTCTCAGTTCTTATATGTCAGGCTTTGGCCCACCAGCAAGCGGTCACATGGAAAAAACATACATGTTTCTTTTTCCCTACATTGCACTGAATCTTATATACCGGCAATGTCCCGTCTTAGACATATGCTCGATTCAAGCAGTCCAAGTATTCTAGAGTTACACTTCGCATGTCCCTACTTGTGAGTTATCAAAATTTAGCTTATTAGTTGTTATATTGGTGCATTTGCCTCTACAATCTCTTTCCAATTGAAGCTTCTTATGCAATACATATTACATTACATGCATGGATTCTCTTGTCTACATGTAAACGATACAAACGATTAGATATCATATTTAAGTATCCATTATTTACCATATTATTATATGAAAAGCAACAACTACTCTCTTTGAACATTATAAATTCTACTCATCAAATGGACAACCTGGATTGGCTGATAAGCTTCTCAGCTTTGCATTTGTAAATGAAGCTGTGCACTACAGGGAAGAACTCTGGTGTATAGTTCCAGAAATCATTTACATTTTTAAAATCCTTGGTTTTTTCAACTTTGATATGCAAGCTTTGAGAGTCCTGCAATGCCGTGGCAACTTAGTCTATATTTTTAATTGTTAATGTAACATGTAGTGATCCTAGTTTCATTTATCATATCATATGATTCATATGGATGCTGCTGGAAGCTTTTATTTTGACTGCATTACGTGTCCATAATTTTTATACACTGATTATTGATGACCAAAATTTCAGTTGATTCGACTGTGTTTCCTTTGGGTGTGCAGGAGCAAGGAATATCTGTTCTTACTAATGCAATCCAAGCTTGCACTGAAGAAATAGATCGCCACAAGGGAAAACTTGCAGTGAAGGAGGCTCCGAGAGCTGTGAGTCACATTTCTCTTCTATTAATTTCAGTCCATTTCAGAAACCATTGTTCTTCATTCTGCTTTTTCCAGAGACCCAACTGGTCTTACACATCAGCCAAGAAAAGTCTTCTTATCATGGATACATTACTCATAATTGCGTAAAAAGTTTTAGAAGCCAAGTACCTACTTTATCTAGAATGTAACTGATTTGACCTGTGGTGTAGGTGAGCGAACGAGATGATAAATTGCTTGCTGAGCACATGGCAAAACTTCGTAATGACAATGAGGAGGTTAGTGGAGATGAAGATAGTGAAGAAGAGGAAGACACCGGAATGGGTGAAATTGATTTGGAAAGTGCAGCCACTGGAATACAAGAGTAAAGATCTGGCAAGTAGATTTATATTGAAACTTTTCTGTTGTCATGATTGAGGGTATTTGTATAGAACTGATTTCCAGATTTTGTGCCATTAATCCCTTTCCAGATCTAGCGTTTTATTCAACAGGTTTTTCCGTTTGGGTTTACCCTTGTTCCCCTGAGTTCTTGTTGAGGATACTTCTTCATACCTTAGAAATATATTGTTTAACAGTTTTTAAGTCATGTTTCTTAAGATCGGAAAACGCTTGATATTGAGGAAAGATATGTTAAAACATTTGAAACAGGAATTTTCCAATTCTGCTTAGTTCACTTATGCTGTTATGCATGTTAAGTAAAAACTTCAAAGTTTTAGTGCAAGTCTTCTGACAATTTTGAAATCACGCAAAAGGTATTCGTATGGAATGATTAACTCAGGTTGCTTAGCTGAATCTGAGACTGATGTGATGTATATATAGAGTTGTATTCTGTACAGATGTCAGGTTAGTTACAGTACAACTGGCAAATTAGTTGCTGTTATGTAAACAGTTGGGAGTTACGGAGTTAGTTACTGCAGTTGTACATCTGTTATTACTCTCCCTCAAACAAATGTTCTAAAGAACATGAGTTTTCAGCATAACTCTCTGAATGTAGGATTAGGTACGGCCTTAGGATACATGCGTTTGGTTGAGCAGCTGCAACTACCTCTCTGATTAAGTGGTAGTCAACTCCACATTTTTAATTCTTCCATGATAAACAGGCTTAGTTACCATATGCTAGCACTAATGTCAGCTTATGTGCTCCAAACTGAATCCCAGTTCAGTAAGAAGAGATTAAACCCATAAGATTTCTGAAGTAGCATTCTCCATTTACTTGTCATCATTTGATCTAGATACTGTTGGTTGCTTTTTGGAATTCCGAAGAGCAGTGTTGAACCATAGAACAAGTAGTAACTAGAGTTTGATGTCCTTGTATTTGGCAACCTGCGGAGTCTGCATCAGAATAAGTGAGTAGAGTGGATATAATGATATATCTCCTGCTGAGATGGTTATTCCAGATCCAAGAGTCTCTTTGAGGTACCTTAGAACACATTTTAGTGCTTAAAAATGGACATTAGATATTTTGTGCATAAATTGGCTTTGATAGTTTACGGCAAATGAATGGCAGGCCTGGTAGGAGTCAAATATTGAAGAGATCCTTCTATTCTTCTGAACTCAGTAGGATCCTCTGATGATACAATAGTGAGTGGTGTCTTACAAGGCTTACAGTCCAACATGTTGAGCTTCTTTAGAACATCCTAGGTTTACTTTGTTTAACTGTAAAGATGAACCAGATGTTTTCGCCTCAATTATGTGGAAGAATTGAAAGCCACCCAATTCCTTCATAGCAAATTGAGTACCCAAATCTTGAATCAGCTTCTGAATTTCTCTAATTTTGTCAAGAGTAAGTACTATATCATCCATGCTGAGTAACGAAATCTGAGTTGAGAAGGAAGCTTTCTAATGAACAATGACTGATCATTCACACGCCTACGGAATCCACAGTTAAGGAGGGATCCACTAAACCTTTGAAACCCAGTTCCAGGAGCTTGTTTTAATCCATGCATTCCTTATATGATAAATATGTATCTTTTGAACGGTAGATGATAAGCATGGTTTGGTTTGAACTGATCTATAAAGCCTAGGGGCTGCTCCATAAACACATTCATTTAAAATACCATGAAGGAATACGTTTGAAACATCAAGATGCTTTTGAACCAACTTTTGTAATTGCTATTGTAAGAACTGTTCCTACAGTGGTAGCTTTTACTACAGGAGTGAATGTGTTTGTGTAGTAAACTCCATCTTGCTGGTGGAAGCCTTTGGCTACAAGCCTGGCTTTAAACCTTTCGACAGTGCCATCTGCTCTTCGCTTAACACTATGCACCCACTTACAAGTTACAACCCAACATATTCATGCTTGGATTGATAGGAACAAGAACCAATGTGTTGTTTTTCATCTAGGCCTGATATTCTTTTTTCATGGCAGAGAACTATTTTGTGTCATTGCTTGCTTGTTTAAAGGTTGCAGGTTCTTTCGATTGAGTTGCTATTGTCTTAAAGGCAGAGGAAATAGGATGTTTGGTTATCGACCCAAAAAAAAAAAAAAATGTTTGGTTGCAAAGCTTGTAACTAAATCAGGGTATTGTTTGGGTTTAACAATACCTCTTTTCAATTTGGTTTGCACTGGGTAATGGTTAAGTGGTTGCTGTGTTTGTTTGTCCTAAAGTTTGTGAGTTCTGTATAAGGGGTTTTGTTGAAACAGGACTAGATTGTGAGGTAGAAATATAGAATCAGAAATGACATTTTGAAAGTTTTGTTCAAATTTAGGGTCAGTAGGATGAGAAGTTTGTAATGTGGGAGACTTAGATTGAATGGGAAAATGGGTGATTGGATTGAGTTTGAGATGGTAGGGCTGTTTGAGGTCTAAATTTGAATTGGTAAAATGACTTTTTGGGAGGCCATTTTAAGGTGTGCCAGAGGAGGGTTGTGAAAAGGTCAGGAATGGAGAAGAATCACATTAAAAATAACATGTCTTCAAATGAAATTTTGTGTGTTTTTATAGCCTTTGCTGCAAGGAAGGCTTCAGGCCATAATTCTTTTTAACACCTTGGAACATCATTGTTGTTCCCATGTCAGAAGTATGTCTTGGCTTGCGTTTAATAAGCTCATTTTGCTGAGGTATGTGAGGACAAAGAACACCTCCGGCCAATACCATTTGATCCAATAATCCTTTGAAAGGACCCACCTCGAGCCCTAAGATCTTTTTTATGCTGGGTATATATGCCAATGTAAGCAGAATATAAGAATAAGTTTGGCATATCATGTAAAATCCTGGAGGGTCTCTTAATGGAATTTAAGATGCATTTAGCAGCTCCCTATTTTCATCCCTAACCCAAGTTACCCAACTTAAGTTGAAAATTTGAAATAGCATTCTAGTACGGATTGTGCAAATACAGGAAATGAAGTTGTTGATAGGATAGGATAACATCGAATTCGAGTTCGGGTCAATTTTAAATTTGGGTCTGAATTTATATAATTTGACTCAATTCAGGCCATTTTTATACTTCCACTATAACCAGGAGGTCTAGGGTTATCTGATTCCCACCATGTTTTTGAAGAGGTCAGTCTATTAGCAACCGTGGAAGCTGGTACATGATGCAGCTTTCCAGATTTGGAACAGTAGAGAGACAGATGCAGGCAAGTGATGCAGCAAAAAAAATCTGCTGAGTTAGAAATTTTTGGGTAAAATCTATGCATCAGATGTCATGTCGGTGACCAGAGCTACAACCAGTCAAAGATTCTGGGGACCCACTACTCAGTCCCTGTTTTCATATCTCTGAAGTCCATCCCCCACTTTCATTAGTGAAAGAGAAAGTAAGATTTGATGGCTCTGTCTATTTGTTTTACTTTCCTACCAAACCCTATTTCCTGCCTAGCGTCCATCCCAAATTCCCCTTCTTTCCCTGAAAATTTTCCCTCCTGGGTAAATTTTTTATGGTCATTTGGTTGCCATTTTACATACCTCATAACTTTCCAGGGCATTTTACTTGCACCATGCTTCCGCTTCTTAACACCCTAATTTGGGGGTTGATTGATTTTTTTCAACTAATTTGTAGCGGACTCACACAAAATACTCTTTATTTTTTCACTAGTTGTAGTAGAAGCAAACATTTAATTATGGGCTTCAAACAATCACTTACTAGTCTTAATGGGTTTGAGACCCCATAATTAAAGGTTTGTCTCTAATTGCTTCTAGTTAATTAATAGGGAATTTTGGCCAAAAACCCCTACTTGAAAAACGTTTTAGGATTTAGCCCAACAAACGTTTTCTTTTAGTCTAAGGCCCAAAGATAACTGACTGAAACCCTCTCGGAGAGGGTTTCACTGAAACCCTCTTCCTATAAATTACACACACTGAAACCCTCTGACTGAAACCCTCTTGGGCCTTAGACTAAAAGAAAACGTTTGTTGGGCTAAATCCTAAAACGTTTTCCCCTCTGACTGAAACCCTCTTGGGCCTTAGACTAAAAGAAAACGTTTGTTGGGCTAAATCCTAAAACGTTTTCCAAGTAGGGGTTTTTGGCCAAAATCCTCTAATTAATAATAAAAAATATATAGTATTTTGTGTGAGTTCACCACTAATTAGTGTGAATAAGTGGGAATAAAACAATCACCCCTACACTATGTTTACACCTTGTCTTTAGAGCTTAAATGGAGATGATCTAACAATTGATCTTTTCAAAGATGACATGATCTCTATGTAGACCATCTTGATATTTTTTTATAAGAAATCATTCATTCTAAAGCTTCTAATCCCCATTAATAACTACTTAGAGAGTTAATGGTAATATATAGGTAAAAAATTTTAGAACAATGCAAATTCTTTAAAAACAACCTATTGGATCATCTTCATGTGAAAATCACAAGCAAGTATAGTGAAAGATAAGCAAATTAGTAGGTGTTTCAAAGCTAAGATGGAAAAATTGGTACGAGTTGACCCTACGACCGAGGTTCGAAGTTCACCTACTTTTTAAATTAACCACTGACTCCAAGTCTAATTCGACATGCCAGATAAACGAATGAGTCTAGATCCTTTGTTGTCCCCCTTTTCCCTGTCTCCACCCTAATTTTACCTTATGGGGTCTAGATGGTAACTAACCCACTACTGATTTTTGATAAAAATGTTCTTCTCATAATAGATAATTCTCACAAAAAAATCAGCTCATTAAAAATATCTAATATCACAAAAGATTGATTTGAAAATCAACGGTCCATTGTTGAATGCAAAAGCGATTTCTTCATCGTTAATTTACAATCGACTTTTGATGGAGTTAGAAGTATTATAATGAGCTGATTTTTTGTAAGAATAATTTTTGCGGTAAGGAGAACATTTTTAAAAAAAGATCAGACGTTAGTTAGTCTCCATATGGGCCTTACAAGGCAAAATTAAGGTGGAGACGAGAATGGGTCAGGGAAAAGGAGGACAGAGTATCTGGACTCTAAACTAATAAGGTTAGGGATGGGGATTTTATAGCTTGCCATAATTATGGTCGAGTCGTGAAATTTGTGAGTCACCCCCAACCAAGCAAACTTTTGTTTCTCTCTGTTTTATGTTTCTTTTTAGTTATTCATAATCTCACCTCATTTTAAATACTCTTAATCTTATATTAAATAGCAATATAACATAATCAAAATTATAGTCCTCTCTAATTAATTGATTAAAGAGATTAGTTTATTTTTTGATTAAAACAAATTAAAACTAGAATTTAAAGAATGGACAAAACCCTAATTTACAAAATCTATTGACCATTTGTTCAATGACACTTTGCATTTGTTAACAACCTCTATTATTGCTTTTTTCTTTTAATCCTTAAGTCCATTTCGTAAAACAATTGACTGTTTAATTCGTTTCTTTATTTTTCTTGTTTAAAAACTTTAAAATGCTATCTCTTAAACCACAAATTTAATTTTGATAAAATTTATATTTTGTAAAACATTCGTTTAGATCTTTAAAATGAGACCAGTCACTACTTCTTTTTTTTTTGAATTATATGTAAATCTAAATTTACATATTATTTTTAGTAATAGATTGTGTTTAAAACTATTTCATACCAAATTTACTTGCATTTTGAAGTTGCAATATTGAATTTATGCAAAATGAAATTTGCATACGATATTTAATAACATATCACGTAAATTTTTAAATTTTATTGTTCCTAATTTTGCAAAACTAAATTTGAATACTATGTATAGAACTTATACATAATAGTGTGTTTGGGTGTAGAATTCATGTTTCCCAAGGGAAACATAAGCCCTTGGAAACATGAATCCCTAAAAAAATGAATCCTTTGGTTTGTTTGACAACTATAAAAGAATCTACGGATTCATGAATTCTTAGAAGTTTAAATCCTTTGGTTTGTTTGACTGCCATTTAAAATCGAAGGAAAATTTCTATTTTGTTGTTTTAATTTTGTGGGGTATAACCTGCATTAAGTTGAGCGAATACATAATGAATCTTTAGTTTAAAATTCTAACAAATTTTAAAAGGAGGAGATGAAACTCTAAAATAGAGATTTGCTGAAAAACATGTATCCCTAAAAAACATGTTTATAGGAATTTTTGGTAGCCAAATAGACTAGGGAAACATAAATCCTTAGTCACCATTGCATCCATACCTTGGAATCTCCTTTCAAACAAACAATAAATTTATAATTTCTTTTCATGAGCATTACTGCATAATAAGGCGTCCTTTCGAGGCCATGATAGAGCAACAGTGTAGGACCCAATTTTAAAACAAAAATTGTACGGTGGCAGATCCTCAGTCATCTGATTTTTATTTTCAAACACTTTTGCTGTACACAGATTTGTCTTACTTTTTTGACTTTGATGCTACAAAGATTTTCTCATTCTCCCGTCAGGTCAGTGAGTGTCCTTTGGATTTATACCTTTCAGTTGGGACCCAATGCACGTGAAATCATCCCCTGGGTCCACGACCACAATTGCAAACCAGGTGATGGGGCAGTAGCCGTGGGGTAAAAGAAAAAAGCTTTTTGGACGGATGGTTTACGAGAACAAATGCTAGAAGTTTACAGTAGTGCTGTTTGAACTTACCATTCTACATAAACAATGCATGGTCGGTCCTACTGTAACATAGGTTGAAAATTTCTTCAAAATATATTTTTGTGAGAGAAAAGTGGTAGGTCCCACCCTGCCACATACGCGTCTAGCATAGATTTTGTAAAAGCGTTGGTCCAAAAATTATTTCTGAAATGTTTATGTAGTTGGGTGGAACCTCCAATCATTTCCCTCCTAAAAGTGACAGTAGGTCCCATCATGCTACCTATGTTTCTGGTATATGATCGGTTCAAATAAAAGCGGGTAAAATGAGGAATTATGTGCTTAATACTAGTGTTGTACACTCAATAGATAGTGGCATTTTGTAATGCTCTCTATAAAAAGGAAACCATTTTGAAGTAATAGTGAGTTTTTAGAAGAAATTCTGCCTTACACTTATTTATTTGATCCAAATAGATATGATTCAAGAGATGAATTTTGATGAGGGCCATCATCTTGAAAATCATCCTCACAAAAAGTTATATCGCCTTAAAGCTTTTAACTTCTACTAAAAAAATGTAAAAAATTAGAGGTAAATGAATCTTACAATTATAATGTAAATTTCAAACAATTTTTGAAGGAGTTAAAAAAAAATTAAACGATTTTTAGTGAAAATTGTCTAAGAAAAAAATGAGATATTTTGTTTTTGCCCCCTATTTCATAATCCTAATTCATAAGACCCCCCACTTTTGTTCATAATTCGTTTAGTCCCCTATTTTTTACGGTTCTGTCAAGAAGGACGTTATGTGACTCACGTAGAGGTGTCAATTGGGCCGTGCTGGGCCGTGCCGAGTCACCATTTTGGTCAGCCCAGCACGGCCCAGTGGCCCAGCACGTTAACACTCGTGCTGGGTCGTGCCAGCCCATCGTGCTAGTGGGCCGCCCACTAAGTTGTAAATTTTTTTGTAAAAAATGTTGCCAAGGAAGTTTGAACCTTGGTTGGGTATGAAGTAGAATGAACCCTTACCAACTAGGCTACTAGTTTTTATTGCTTTAAGCTTACGTTTTTTTACAGTTATACTTAAAAGAGTCGGGATCCTACATTGTTATTTTTACATCGTTATTCTTACATTAGTTGTGGGGCCCACATGGTGAGGAAACAAGAGCTAATTTTTTGTGAGAATAATCTACAAGATGAGTAGAACATCCCTACCAAAAATCATTTCATTCTAAACTTTATAGCCCCATAAAAAAATGATTAGAAGTTGATTAAGAATTAACGGTAAACAATGAACGGTGAGAAAAAGAGTCAATTTATGGGGCTA
>MVGT01004544.1:761868-772756 GCA_002174775.1 Macleaya cordata | reverse complement strand
AAATTAATAAAAAATAAATTATAAACTTAAATAAATAAAATATCCTTCATAGTTTAAAAAGATAAACAAACTAGCAATCTACTCACATAATAAATGAAAAATTTTAACAAAATATAGTAACAATGAAATTCAAATCCATAATTGTCTTTATACTATTTTGAGTTTTACTTAATAAGCAATATTATAATTTTACTTTACATATAGTGAGACAAAAGGAAAGTTTTTGTTTTGGGTCTTAATACCTCCACCCTATATTAGTAACTTAATATATTTATCCATTTATATCTTTCAAAATACTTAGTAAAATTAGAGTTTTCTTTTTGTGGTCACATATTTCTATATTAGAAATCAATTTAAATCTTAATATATATATATAAGTTTCTCGGGTTGGGCGGGTTGCTTGGGTTGGCAATTATCTATGCCCATGCTTGCCCAAATTTGACTACGGGTTGGCAAAATAATGTCCATACTTGCCCAAATGTCCAGCAACCTTCGCCTATGCTTGCCCAAATATCGGGTCGGGTTCGGGTTGGTCGGGTTGACCCAACCCAGGTCCCACCCCTAGCTGCAATAGTATATGTCAAAAATTTTGTGTTAAAATCTTGTTTCAAAGAAACCTAACCTATACTATAAAAACGTACCACATAGTTTACAAGGTATGATGTTTGGTAGGGATGACTTCACAATTTAGATTTTTCTTACAAAAAATCATATCACTCTAATACTCTTAATTAACCTAATTAAAAGTTGTGCAATTTATAAGGTGTTCATTTTTTTGTGATCTTTAATTCAACTTTTGATAGGGTTAGAACTCTTAGAACTTGGTGATTCTATACGAAGATGATCAACAAAGTGTGAAGAATATCCCCATACCCTTAGATCATCTCTATTTGGACCTTACAAAGGCCTTGTAATTAAGCACATTGTATGAATAAGCTTGTTCGTGGATCCTAACTAAGAAAAACTAGTATATTGTTCAAAAAAAATTCTCTATTAATCTACAAAAAATACCAGTAAACAAAAGCCGAGTTTAGGGTTTATTCACCAAATATTGGGACTGCATTTTGTTTGATAATTTTTTAGGAATTTTTTAGGAATTTTTTTGGGAGTACTTAATATTTTTCTAAGATTAATATGTAAAGGGCCCAATTTTTATGATTTTCCTTAGAGCCCCATAATCTCATAGCCGACCCTGATAAAAGCTTATAAAAAAGAAAAGGTAATGATAGTAATTTCTGGTGAAAATATCATTTAAATCATGTAAAATAATGTAATTTCTGGTGAAAATATCATTTAAATCATCTTCATGTGGGCCTTGTATGTATTCATAGTAATACATTGGCATTTTTGTGTGCTTGTTTGTACTTGTAATTTGGTATTAGTCCTATCTTACAATATAAATTTCAATAATAGTACTATTAATCATTGCGTTAAAAAAAAATATTAGGATATACTTGAGTGAAGCTTATTTTACCAAAACTTCCTAAAATATCTTTATGTATGTTTTTCTATTAGCTTATTGTATATATATATATATATTAATATATTATTGTGGTTGTCCACATCTAGTAGGCAGCTGCCTATATGGGCAGCAGCCCACATGGGCTGCCTCATATTATATTATGGCAGCCCATGTATATTTTTCATCCCTTACTCCTATAAATACCCCCCATTTGTAACCATTTGTATACAAGTGAAAATCAAGTTGATTATGAGATATTAAGAGTGAATCTTTCCTTTACATGATATATATATTTACATACTAGTATTACACCATTTGGTTTCCTTAAATTGTGTAGTTTCATAATATATATATATATATATATATAGTATATAGTTGATATTAAATAAAACTCTAACATTAAATAACTTCATAGTCTGTTTGGCAAGGAATTTTAGGGAGGGATTTTGTGGGGACTAGGGATTTTGAAGAAAATGTAACATGATTTTTTCACCAAATCCCTGGTCCCTACAAAATCTCTCCCCCAAATCCCTTGTCTAAACAGACTATCACTTAACATTAAACAAGCAACATGATTCATTAATACATAACTATAATTAAAGAACAAGCCGAATGTAAATACGTGCAATACACGTGTTCAAAGCTTGTCATCCATAATGTATGTAGTGCATTAGCGGAATTTGGACTCCTCGCCCGAAAAGAAAAATACATGCAAGTTGATGATAGAAAAGAAATAAATAAATGAACAAAATGAGCCCTACTAGTTAGTTATTCTAGAATATCTTTTGTTTAAACTTAAGTAGTAGTGGGCAGTATTTGCATCTAGCACGTGCCCTTCACCTGATTCTTTTTGTCCATGAGAGGAAAAAAAATAATTAATAAGAAAACTATTTACCTCTTATAGACTTTTTCTTTTAGTATGAGAAGAGATATTGAAACCCCTATCTGATGCACCCCCGGCCCATTGTACCTCAACTTTTCAACCGTTGGATGCAAGCCATCCAATTGTGAAAAAACGCTGTTAATTTCCATCCAACGGTGAAAAAAAAAAGTTGTCACGCATATTGCATTTTTTTTAAAAATTTTAATGCGGGTTTGTACAACTTGTAATTGAACAATAAACCAAACAGTGAAATAAAGAGTTGTCACGTTATACAGATCAAAAAAAAAGTTGTCACGTTATATCACGTTTATTTCTTTACTCATGTTTCTATTATTTATAAGAGTCTTGATGAGCTTACAGCCTTAAATATACAGGCTGTGTGTACAAGCTCTTGTGGGGCTCACGTGAGGTCGATCTAAGGACTGAGATTTTGTTCTCCTCACCATGTAGATCAACTTCACCAAAAATCAGTTTATTCTAAAATTTTTAACCCCATCAAACATTGACTCTTTTTCTCATCGTTCATTTCTCACCGTTAATTTTTAAACAACTTCCAATTAATTTTTGATGGGGCTATAAGTTTTAGAATGTGTTGAGTTTTAGTGAAGATGATCTACATGGTGAGAAGAACATCAGTACAAAATCTCAGCCCTTAGATCGACCTCAAGTGGGCCCCACAAGAGCCTGTACACACAGCCTGTATATTTAAAGATGTAAGCCGATCCGGACTCTATTTATAATTAGATAATAGTCCCTTGTGTAAAAAAATAAAAGATTATAATTAAAGAAAAGTTTGAGAGAAAATAATTTTCATTAAGTAGTGATTTCTACTCATGGGGTTGTCCATAGAAATAGGCTTTCTAAGGGATTCCAAATGTCAGGATAAATATAGAGAAGCTGATGTCTAAGAATCTGATGAAAAAGCTCCTTCTTTTTGGGTGAAAACCAAAATGGATACAAGGGCCCACTGCTTAGCCCTAAAAAAGATTTGATGCCCAATGTGTCGGTCAGTTAGAGATCCCTATTGATCTAGACCGTCCAATTAAGTTATACTATCTATGTTAAAAATTCACTTTTGACCTTAATTCTAATTCAATTTCAGTCTTAATTCTAATTCAATTTCAGTCTTGATCCCATGTTTTACTAAGCATTTCCAATCGTTGGATAAAATAGCTATTTTTGAGACAATTGTGTTTTCAACAAAATAGATCAAATACCCCCATTCAGAATGCCCCTATTGTGCCCCAGACATGGAGAATGGGAGATTTGAGTTAATTCTTGACTTGTTTGTGTTACGTTCTGTCAACTACTTATGATTATGAAAACTGTTCGGAGGTCCAAACTTAAAAAGCTTGATTCCCTCTTTTCGAGCGCATCCATCACATCTAACGGTAGCAAAAGGCGATGCTAATGCTACAACACACTCTTTTGATGTGCCACTTGCACATCTAATCGGTCCAACTCACGTTATTCATGAGACAAGGGTTTGCGAATGAACAGATTTTTTGAGCCCATAAGCTGCATGGTGATGAAATCTTCCTCACAAAAAAGAAGAAATCTTCCTCACAAAAAAGAAGCTCTTGAATCGTCTCTTCTTAGCATAATTTTGTAAAAACTATATAAAAAACCTGTGTAAAGTATCTCTTCTCTTTTAAATACCCCCTAACCCCGATGAAATGACATTAACCTAATGCCATCTGAGTCCCATTAACTTTAGTCCACCAATAGGCATATAAAGAAGTTGTTAATGACTAAAATAAAACACGGCCACCATCAATGGGCAGAAGAGATGCAAGACGAAAGATGTAAAAAATCACAAACTTACAAACATCAGAATGTTACCATCAAAGATAGGAATTATACTAACGCTTCGATTATGCACAACTCTCTAATATATCAGCATAAATATTTGGACAATCTTTCTACTACGGAGACTCAAATAGGCGCTTAAAAAATTTCTCACATTACCCATGGTAAACAGTAAAAATTGGGCATGCGTAAAAATTGGAAAAGCCCTTAATAAATTTCCCAAATTACCCATGGTAAACAGTAAAAATTGGGCATGAGTAAAAATTGGAAAAGGATTCTAATCATATTACTATACTTGTAGTGGCAAGACCTCTTTATCAATATTTTAGAATTTGTAGGTCAAAATGATAATCCATTAGCGTAAGAAGGAGAGATAGATAGTGCTTACATCGTACGGCTCATGCAATCTCTTTGGTTTTTATATTAGTTATTTTGTTGTTTTTTAAGTAAAAGGCAAGCGAATCCAATGCTCCCTTCATCTATAAATCCTCGAAACCCTAAAAAACTGAAGCAAAAAAAGGTCAATTTTTATGACCCCACGAAATTTCTTCAATGATTTTTAACAAATTTTGTATGGTAAATGTGACCCCACCACAAACGATTCCTTCAATCATTCAGCCTTCTAGCAATCAAAGCTAGCTAGGAAAAGAAAATTGAATAATAGGATATCCCTTTAAAAAGAATTATATTTGCACCCACACCCACTCCTATTTTTCTTTAATTATTTATTTATTTTTTATTAAAATATATTTATTTAAAAAATCGAATTAGACCCACGTCGGTTGATTAATTATTTATAAACACGAATAATAGATTAACTAAAAAAGCACATTATGATCAGCTTAATTAGTTCTTTTTCTTTTCCTTTTTTTCTTTTTGAAGGAAATGATCAGCTTAGTTATTGATTTAAACCTCTCCGATCGTTACTCCAACCCATCAAAATGATCCCTATCCACGATTAAAAACGCTTACTTAGACCCTTAGATTAACTTGTATATATATCAAATTATTACCCAGGGACTAGTCAAATTCTCTAAGAGGTCCGAACATTTCGATCATCAAAAAAGTATATCAAATTATTAATATAAATATTCGATATTTTTCATTAAAATTAAGAAATTAGGAAATCCTTAATTGAGACTTGAATTAATTTTAAAGATAAACTGCAAATGGATAACACAGCTTTTGCTTTTTCTTACCTGGTACATGTCCAAATTCTCAACATTTATTAAGTTAAAGGTGGTGAAGGTGACCCCTCTCTTTCTCTCTCTCTCTCTCTATTTGTCCTCTGTCTTTGATGTTTTAGACAAAATTGATGTAATATATTTGTAGGCATCAGTGGTGCATGATCAGTGTTGAATGAAACAATTGATGTTGAATGGGATTTGTTATATTATTTATTACTCCCACCCACCATTCATTGTTTTGGTATTTAACCTTGTTGATGTAGGCTCTATTTTCTTTGGATGGTGACTCAAAAGTAATCAAAAACTTAGGATGATAAGATTTTGTAAATCATACAATTATTAAAGTTAAACAAAGGCACTAATAAGTGATGAAAAAACTTAGGATGGCTTTTAGGTTTCAAATCAGGAAGGTCAACTGATGGACATGTTTTAATATTTGATAATAATTTTGTTATATATTGTTTTTACATGATTTATAATACCTACACCATTCATTCATATACATGGACGGTTCTAGATGATTCAATTTTTATTTTGATATTTATTTCTTATATTTACCAAATTTTTTGAATTATATCCAGTCCAATGGAGGCAAACTTGGTAGAAAGTAATGCCAACTCAATATATTAGATTCAATATGATGTAGTCTAATAATTTTCTAATACAAAAGCAAAATTAATTTAAATTTGAGTGTAATTTGTAAGTTTATGTAACTATAATTTTTTTTTAAATTTGACTTAATTTAAAGATGAATATTCTTTGTGGGATTTAATACCAGAACCTACTATTTGTAAGTTATCTAACTATGGTTCCTCATGGGTAATACAAGAAAGCAATAAAAAAATATATCCAAAAAATAAAAGAATCTGCAAAAACTCAAAGGCGAGGACATTTCAGCCCACCTTTTTACTAATTCATCCAACCTACCAATTAGTTCCATAAATTCAGCAATACAAAATGGCATTTCAGTGTTGCAAACCAAACAAATTAATTTTTTGATTGTATTATCAGCTCTATGGAACGAAGGCAATTCTCTATTGTGGAGCGGAATTAGTAAAAAGGGCTGGCTGAACTGCATAGATTTACAAACCCAAATCTATGCAATCATTAAACATGTTTTGAAAATGAGTACTATAGCTTTTTCTGTTGGAGGTATATAATCTTTTTGAATTCAGTGTTACTAAATTAAAGTAATATAACTGAATTAATGCAAAAACAAATTTATATATAAAAACACCAAAAAAAGGTTCAATTTTTTTTTGTTTTTTTAGCTATTATTGTTTCTTATAATTTTCAATATTCCTGGCTTTTAGAAAAAGTTTCCAAATAATACTTCAAAAATTTAGTTTGTCACATTCATACTAGAAAGCACATTTAAAGTGAGTAGAATATATAGATTGTTGGAATATAAGCTCAAAAAATGATAACCTGAAAATGAGAAACAATGAGCTATAAAATGGTCTAAATTCAGAAATTAGAATCCAGTGGAGTTTGAAAGTTAAAAGTAGTTTCATTTGTCCAATCACAATGATGATGATTATGACTGTATTTCAGCTACAATTTCTATGAAACTTAAATTATTCTCAATGCTTATGTTATGATTCCTTTATGAATACATTGACATTGAAACTTAAAAGAGTAAGAGACACAGCCAGTATTAGTCCATGCTTTCAGGGCCCACCCTTCATTTTTGAGGTGCACAAGGACAAGGATGTGGGTCCATACCATATTACCATCGAAACCCATGAAGCCCAATATGAGATTTTTAAAACCCTAAAAGATCAACCCTGTAATGATAAGCTTTCTTTGGCAGTAGACTTCATCTATCAAATCTACTTATAGAACCATTATTATTAAATGGAACTTCAACAGAACCTCCTCAAGACTAACTTATAAGTTTCTATTAAATCTCAAACATCCAATAATGTGTCCATATGAGGCCTCCTGTAAAGGCAATATAGTCTATACAGAAAGCTTAATAATTTCTATAAAGAAAGCTTCTTCTAATAGTACAACATTCCAAACTGAATTATTTCCCAAATTAACTTTGAACAACAAAAGTAAGAATGAATAACTTGAGAAAAAATAACAATTAATGAGACCTCTATTAACAAGACAAATCTGTGAGATCAATCTGATGAGGTGACAGAGAGTGCTACTCGAAGGTCGTTCGATGTTCCGCAAATGTACATACGGTGTGTCTCTATTTCTTGGCTTGAGCTACTAGGAGTGTTAGTCCAATAGTGATTGTCACTCACACTATCTCGTCTGGAAAAGATGATCTCCCTTACGATTGGTTCATGGCCATTGAGAAGATTCCCCATGCTCAGAACCTTCCTCCATGATTGATTGGCAGTGGGTGGTGGAAACATGTTTACAACTGCTTCTCTCTCGTACGTGCCTACTCGCTGCTTCATGTCAAACTCCTTGAGCAAAAGAAAATAACAGCAACAGCATGTCAGAAAAGGTTTACGGTCTGGTCCTAGAAGCATGATATGAACCAAGGGTAGAACTTGACCCTGAAAACAGACCTACAAGCAAGTGAAGAGTTGGCAAGGGATAACCCACCCACTTTTCAACTTTGTGAAGCATTACCCCCTCATCCAACCATTAAGGATTGTGAAGTTGAACGTGCAACTATAATGGCTGGATGAGAGGTTTCACCAACTTTAAAAGGAGGTGGACAAAATAGCAGTCCAAAACATGAGTAACAACGGCATAGATAACAAATGGTGTGAATTGGAAGTTGAATGGTAACTTCATCCTATTTGGATCAACTGTGGAATATTAAATCAACCACCTACCAATTATCGATCGACTTTTTGGGGCAGGGTATCCTATGTGACCCACTAAAATAACGTGAAAGATCGATGGTTACAATTATTCACTAGGACAATTTACACACAAGAACTAAAAACTAATAGCAACCATCTGCAGAGTCAAATTGGAGAAATGTTGTTTCTTGATAGAGTTACTATCTAAAACATAAGAATTAAAGATGACTAGTCATTTTACCCTTTGATTGTTGCTGCCTGCTGAACCTGTCCCCATTGTAGGAAGATAAAAATTGAAGTAATCAGTAAAAATTACTTTCGAGAGGCGTGGTGCAAGTGACAGTTTACGATGTAAAGAAGCTGCAAGGATTAGTAGCTTCTCCACATGGTCAAAGACAACGCAGAGCCGTTTCAGGTCATCAATAGTTTCGTCCTTATTAGGTAAATGATTTGCTGCAATGCAGATGGATCACACGTCAACAAAATATTAAAGAGCTTGCACAAAATAACTGCATTGAAAACAGAAAGGAAAGAAGGAAGAGCAAATGCACCTTGCAATGGCTTCAAGGCCGATGCGATTGTCAGGTAGAGTTGACCAATTTTCGTTGTCATTTGTTTTAAATCGCCAAAAGATGTCTGGTTCAAAGTATCAGCTGATGCTCTGAAGGCAGTACAAACCATTTGCTCAAGCAGCTGATGTGGTCGCAGGGTTTCCAAGTAATGAAGGATCTAGAGAAGCAAGTTACCATATTGTAGTCAGAAATACAATTTTATCCGAAGCAAGAGGTGGTATTTCCTTTTTGTCTTTCTATGGCCATGAATACTACCTTTTCTCCTTCTCGATTTGGATCAAGAAGAGGCTTTTGCTCAGAAGCTGGCAACTCAGGTGCATCATTCCAAAGTTGCCGCCATGAATTACCATGTTCAGACATGCGTTCTGAGAGCCTTCCCCTAGGAGGCCATTCATCGTTTAATCCCTCCATTTTATGATCTTCAGATCTGCCGCTCTCCTCCATTTCACCCGTCTCCCAATCACCAGGGGAGTGCCATCGAATAAAATCTTCAAAAACAGCATCTGGGTTTGCTGCTTTGAATGCTGACATGTCTATTTCAAAAAGAATAAGAATAAACATTACATCCACATCAAAGCATAAGTACATGAGGTCATCCAAACAGTTAGCTGAGTAATAGCGATTAGGAAACAGAGTCAAATTTGCTCTTGAAGCAGAAGAAATGCAGGAAATTACTGTTCCTATTGCTCCGTCACAGCCATTTCTACCTCTGCTTCAAAACCCATAGTGGCAACACAGGTTTTAAGTGCTTTTGGATGAGGTGATTTCAAACACTGGACGAGTGAATGTCTGAAGAGGAATCCAGTAGGTTTGCTATCAAGTTGAAGGCCCGGCTGCAGAGGCATTGGTTACTGCTACCACTGATGAACCCACTGAAGAAAAGTCACCATCTTTCATGCGTAGTCGGATTATCTTCCCCTCTAGATTTGAGGTCTAACGCTTCCAAACCCAAGGAGGATGATGCATATGTTCACAAGTTCACAACATGGGACCCACACAGCCTCCATGATATGTTCTTGCTGGATTTTACTTTTTAGTATTTTTGGTTTTTTAGAATTTTAGATTTACTTAGTTACTAATTTCAGTTTTTAGGCTTATCGAAAAACAAAAATCAGCTTCCGGAGCTGCTAATTTGTGGGTCCACTTAGTTTTCTTTTGCTAGTTAGGAATTAGTTTCCTTTCCTAATAAGGATTTATGATTTTCTTTACAAATAAGGCAAATGGCCACTAATTGTTGACAGAGATTAGATTAGTAAATGCCAATTTCTTTTAGTTGCTTAAACTTCTGTGCGACTTCCGCTTCTTAAGTTTACATCAATAACTCATCATGGTACTCGCAAATAACACTCAGTAATCAAAAGAGGGGAAAAAAAGGGAAGGAGAGAGTTTTTAATGCTGATATAAACACTCCACAATTTCAAAGACATGGATACAGCTATATTTGCATGGGGATCGTAACCAATGCATAAATATGAGGACCTGATCCAAAATAATTACTCAAAAGCTATTTAACAAGGACACGGACATGTATTCCAATGTTCAACGCTGATGCAGGGCACTAGGACATGCTGGCATCCACAAACAATATGCCAGCATGTCCGAACTACTTTTTTGTTGAGACATTGAGAAATGAAAAATAGCAAGAAAGCACATCACAAAAATCTAAAAAGAAAAAACTCAGGGGTGTTAATTATATCAAGTTTGTCAAAGGCCTTAATTTAACACCCCTGGGCTCCCAAAACTCAAGAACCAATAGGAAGCCTTCATCTGTTTAAGTATTTCAATAGATGAAAACATATGTAGAATGTAGAAAAGTTGACATACAGAAACCATATAAACAACCAGATGGTAATTTCCATAAAGATATAAATATTCAGATAATCCTACTTCTCTGCCATTCATTCATATAACCTAATAATTACGCCTGAACAACCACAAATCTACTTTTCTGACATTCTCTCACAATCATGGGCCATTTCTTCCGCAAAGTAGCAAGTATATCCTTTCTATTGGCAGATGCGATATCACTGAATTTATTGGAAAACGGCAGCTAACAAGTTCCAATAACAAAGAAAATGAACACTGTAAAGTAAGAGTTTGATGATTTATTACCTGAAGATAATATATCCCGCTCCAATTGCGCAGAGAAGTTCTGTAATAAAAATGCTTCTCAAAATAAAAAACAAAGATCTTTGAAGCAT
>MVGT01004544.1:750628-761753 GCA_002174775.1 Macleaya cordata | reverse complement strand
GATAATATCGGACCGATATTCTTGAACGATATTATGTGAAAAATATCGTCGGGGTCCCGATAAGCGATTTATCGACGATAAATCCCGATATTAATAACATAGAGAGAGAGAGAGAGAGAGAGAGAGGGACGGGGACGACGAACTAACACTTATGTAACAACTGATTGACCTTCAAGAAAAAACCAAAGTTGAAAGTAATGAAACACAAATGTAATAACCCCATCAAATACATGATACATATAGCATTTGCAGAACATCTAGGAAACTGACTGGCATCAACCATCAACAGCCATGACAAAATTTAGGTTGTCAAAATACAGATAAAAGAA
Source organism: Macleaya cordata (assembly GCA_002174775.1). Classification (NCBI taxonomy): domain Eukaryota; kingdom Viridiplantae; phylum Streptophyta; class Magnoliopsida; order Ranunculales; family Papaveraceae; genus Macleaya; species Macleaya cordata. The sequence continues at coordinate 761,424 of MVGT01004544.1, read as the reverse complement.
TAAACTTTTATAAAATAATTCCAGGAACCTTACCATTCTGTAATCTTTAGTAAGACTACAGACCTAGTAGAATTAAATCAGATACCATCAGAACGATATCCAAGGCAAGAAATCACTGAATTAAAACTTCCTTATCACTCTGTCCAGCTAACGGTTGATCAAAAGACAAAAATAAATCTCTCCAGTGAACGGATTGCTCTTATTTGGGTTTGATCCTCTAAAAGAGCAATATCTGGAGCTGCAGCTCTACTAGCAAGAGTGCAAGATGTTGGGGAAACGTTTCTATATTTAATGCAAACATATTGCTTCACTTGCATGTGCAAGTGACATGCTAAGGTGTCCTTTGTGGTGTTCTTGTTGGATTTGTCTTACAGAAAAAATGGTTGAGGAAACTGTGGTGACACCAGTTCCTTTCTCTAGAATTAGATGGTGATTGTTGTTCAACACTCGTTGTAAAAGGTGGATTCTATTTTAATTTGTTACCTGGTAATAGCATGGTTTCTGGCGAGGTGCCTTGTTTGTTTATTTCCCTTGCACTTTCTATTTTGGACCTTTAAAAAAACTATCTTACCCAGATACTTCAATACCAGTAACCAGATCCATACTGAGCCTTATGGAACTCATGTCTGGGCAACATGGTAGGCAGTTCATCAATAGCCCAGCTTCTGTTGAACTCAAGTTGGGGTAAATCAATCGTAGAGATCTATTACAACTTTCTCAACTAATTCAGGAAGCCAAAATTTTCCAGAACAGCTCTGAGGATCCAGACAAGGAACTATAGGGAAGGCTCTGCCCTAATTGGTTATAAAGAACATGAGGAGGTGAATTCCAGCAGGTGCAGAGGCCTATTTGTGTAGATGGTATTTATGTCGTTACCCCCAGCTGTCATAACCCCTCTACGATCTAGGGGACACTCTAAAAACTATGAGGAAAGGCTCCTGTAACAGATCTAAAGCTTCTACTTTGTTACTTACTACAATAATGAGGCTGTTGTTGGATAGTGTTTTGGTGCCAGTAAGGTGCTAATATGACTTCACATGGTTCCTAAAGAGAAGTACATCTGCATGCTTTAAGGAAATAGCCATCTAGGTTACAACTCAAATTCTTAGAATAACTAAATGTCCCATGACACAAAAACATGCAAAATGAATTTCGAATTACAAAAGATCATACTAGAAGGCACATGATCAACTGAGTGCCATTCAGAAATACAAGGCCAGTATGAAAGAAGAGTACACTTACAAATGCATTTCCAAGGGCTTCAACTGCACGGAGCCGTTCTTCATGCATATCTTCTGTCATAATTGGCGCATCCTATAGTTTTTTTAAGAGAAAATACTAATAAATCAAGGTGTTGAACAGAAAAAATAGAACACTATGTCATGAAAAAATAAAGAAGTCCGAGAATTGTTAATGACAAACCTGGGTATACGGGGCATGCATCCTCTGGTATGAATTTAAAAGCATCATAGACCCCACCACACCAGCTGAACCTCTCCTTATTCGAGCAGGTGGTTGTAAATTCACAGATGTCACATCATTTTCAGGATCAGTGTTGGATCTTTTTACAGTTGTTCCAGAATTTACTTCCGGTTGACTACAGCAAGAACAGAAGGGTAAAAGACCAAATCAGATACCTCAAAAAGATACTATGTTTGGAGGTTTCGATGTTGATAAGCGGAAAATGTCACTAAAAAAGAAGAACAAACATGATGTACAATTGAAGATCAACATAACAAAAGATACGGAAGAAATCTCCAACGCGTTAGCTATTTAAATTTGTAAATCATTCTTCCAGGGCAAGCTGGAGTCTTAAAACTGAATATGAGAAAGAAATGAAGTCTAAAGAACAAAAGTAATGCTATATTCAAAAGCAACGCAAGCAGAACTAATTTATTCTCAATGCAGCACTTATGTTGTTTAGTATTCCTTGTTTGTGTGGTAAGCAAAGAAATAGATATTGTCAAAATGGTTTCTACTGATCCTGGCCTATATATAAGGTAGATCTGTTACCGCTGCCTATGTTAGGAGATGATCCAAGGGATGATTTTTTATTAGTTTTATTTTTTTGAGGAGGATTCCTCACCATGCTGATCATCTTCACAAAAATCAGACTAAATTACAAGTGTACTACCAAATAGTCAGAAAGCTTAAAAATTAAGTTATGAATTGAAAAATGACACCTCACAGCAATTTTTGTGTCACTGTGAATATGTAGATAGTCCTATAATCTTGATATGAGTAAATAACGAGGTCCTCACTTGCTTAGCACCTGTCACGTTTCACATCAAACTTCTCAGTAGATGTCCCGATTTGAGTTGGGTTCCCTCCAACTGGACTGCCTTCCTGTATTTTCAAGTCAAACTATTACTCTCTGCTCCCAGTGCATATTAAAATAACTAGCAACAGAGTACATTATTTTGACCATTGGGCGTTGGGACTATAACAAATTACTATTATGGAACAGTTCCCACCTCGTTACCACTATCTGTATGATATTCGCTCTCCACACTATTGTGCTCTGACTGATGTTGTTTCTCAATGCATATCGCAAGCTGAAAAAATAATAATAATGCCAACATAATATTGTCATACGAGCGAGATTCGCAAAAACATTGATCAAGAAATCATAATGGCAATAACGTGTTATGATGAACCACTGGGAGCTTCAGCACAAAGCAGCTTATTTCCTTGTGTATGCATTGAGAAATTATAGATAGATCCAGGTCAGTTGATAGCAATGGACAGAAAACTGTATAAGCTTCGGAAATCCAGTGCATATGATATGATATATCGATATCCTTCAGACAATTAATTGAAGGCTAAAGGTTACAGAGAGCCAATACTTATCAATACTCTTCCCATTAACACAGTTTTTAATTTGTAACAGTAGATCATTCAAATCTTTTGGGATAATAGACAGGATACATAGAACTACTTAGCAGAAGATTGCCACTAGACTTTAGCGATCCCCAAAAACTATAAGTTTGAAGGAATTAATTAGCTAAGATTTTCACCAGGTTGCATCACGTACTAGAATGAATAATTAAATACAAAATTCTTGCAAGAAAATGAACCACAAACACTAACAAAAGAATGAATGTGCAAAGAATGTCCAGGTCGATGCCCTAAAAGGGTCAAGGTTTAATCTTTAAAAAAGGAATTAGAGTTAACAAGTAAAACTCTGGTGTGGAGATTCAAAGAGTACCATTTGTAGTTTCTGGTGGATTAGGCATGTAGATAGGTCAATGCTGCCATTCCTTTGCATTCTGGGTAATGGCTGCAATTCTTCCCAGCACCAACGAACTTCTCGAACAAATTCTATCCAGAGCATGGCCACAGCTAGTTACCACAAAAAGAATAACCCAAAACTCCGTTAGCAAGTTGAGATTTGGCATCTTATGGTCAGGAGTATACGCCCTATATAAGATTAATAACTAAATCTATGCAATAAAGAAACTTTCGTTGCCTGTATTTACCACGTATGTTGCAGTTGCCAAACCAAAGTGAATGCAAACAAAACTGAGCAAAAAGTGATTCTATAGGAGCGCCTTTAATACTACGTGAATTTTTGTGGTCGCTCTTACCGTAATCAGATATTTGCACTCCTGTAGGTGGGGTGAGAGTACTTAAATCAATATCAGCATAATGAGAAATAAGAGAAGTTATTGATAATAAAAATAGATGAAGAAGAAATAAGACAAGTTCCATTTGCATACAGTGCTCAACATGAAAAGGTAAACATTATGAGCAAGGGAGCAACATAATTTATAAAAAAAAAAAAAGAATTTTGCATCCCAAGAGCAAGGGAAATCTCTAGTAAAGACGTCAAAAAAGATAGATGTGTTTTAGCTCATACAGCTATTGTAGATGGTTGGGCCCACCACTGGTCATGAGGTACAACTTCTACCACAACAACACTATCTCAGCATCCATATAACAGGAGAACTACCACAACAAAGCCTCCTTTGCTTACCATGTGGCCGAGACCTTACCACAACAGTGCCTCCTACATTGCACACGAAGCAAAGCTCATGCCACAACGATGCATGGTATGAGCATTGTTATCACCAAATGTGACCAACTATGCCACTTAGTGTGCCATGTCCACTACGTGGATAACACCTCATCGTGCCTTTACAGCGCCTTAACAGCCACGCCGTCGCCCTAACTTGATGCTGACTCAGCATGTAAGGATCTATAGGGGACTAGGGTTTAGATTTCCATAAAGAGACGCATAAGGGAGATTCTTTGTCAATTGAGGCCTCAGGAAATCTACATCCTGGGGACTGACTCTATGTGCATGATCATCTCCTCCTATGTCCATGTGCCGGGAAATACGTTGACACAGCGAATATTATAATGCACCCGAACTGCTTGCACCCTGTTGCCCCGCCTGCAAAACTGTCTGCATAAACAACAACAATTAGCCACCTACCAAACGCAGATGGTTAGTCATCATCCCTTAATTGCTATCATCAATACTGGGTATTGACAGATGTATGAGATCCCTTGAGCTATATATACTGGTCATCAACTCTCAATTACTTTGAGCTCCTGTTGTCGAGTTATCTGAGTAAACTGTATTTACTGCCCTAGTCATCTCTGCTAACTGTACTTGCTCTCACCTTCCCTGATCCAAGTCTCCTAATGCCTCATGGTGGGATGACAACCGAAAATATTTCACTCTTTCAACCAGGTTTACCACTTTGAGCCAGTTTAGGCACTTTTGCACCATATAAAGAGCTTACATAAATTGGGTGTAGTGTTCCTCTCTTGATATGTACGAAAATATCACACTTTCAACCAGGTTTATCATTGAGCCAATTTAGGCACCTGTGGAGGGGAACCAATAAGGCACTTATTTGGGTGACCAATGATGGAATAGTTGGATGATGACTTGGTTATCTTACCCCCAGAATTCCCTAGTATAAAAGTAAACTATTGATGAGGATGACAGAGGTTGGATTTTCTTTTCTTTTTCTTTTTCTTTTTCTTTTTCTTTTTCTTTTTCTTTTTCTTCTTTTTTTTTTTGGTTATTAAAATCAGATTCCTGATAAACCCCAGCTTACCTAGATAAAAATATAAAAAGACCCAGACAACCAGTCATAGGTCAACAAGGTGATAGATTAAGTAGCAAATTAATAGCAGTACAATGTAGCACATAAGGAAATATTGAAGGCTTTACCAAGACAAGCAATATTTATCGAACAAATGGAGCAGTGCAATTACATAAATATCTTTGTATGTACCTTCATGAAAGAGATCTTTAAGTACGCGATCTAGAACTGTTGGGGGAGGTACAGCAGCTGAGGACTTAAAATTATCAGAACCATGCTTGTCAACTGCCACAAGTGAAGGAACAACAAGGGGAAACAAAAAGTAAACAACCTGGTATAGCATAACTAATTCAAAAGACACATGAATAATTATTTCTCAACCTGACATGAAATCTTCCATAAATTGGCCCTCAAAGGAGATATCCAATGCATTTACCAATAGACGCAGTTGGGAAGCAAATCCGATAGTATCTCCTCCGTTTCTAAGCGAAAAATAAACATACTGAGATAAGCAATTAACTGGAGAAGCCTCTCCTACTTTAAATAATATTATTATTATTATCATGCCACATCAAACAGAATAAGACATTTCTCAGGCGAATATAAGAAACAGAAGACCCATGTCAATAGAGTAATCACAAAACTTTGTTACCTTAGTGCAATGAGTTTTACAACTAACTCAGTTCCAACGAGAGAATGGAATCCAGAAAAATTCTTCACCGTAATAGTCTTACGAATTCTTTTTTTTTTTTTTATAAATGTAGAGTCTTAAGGAATTAGGCATTCCATTACTAATGCACAAGTAATTACACATGCATCATCTCAATTCATATTAAATGTCATAAGAGTCATAGTCCATTTATTCCAGCAAACTGTCATGGATAAATCAAGAAACAGACCACATGCAAGACAACTGATCCAAAATATCGCATCAAAAAAAACTTCAATAAAAAGAGAGCCTAGTTTTAACCCTAATATTTGAAAATAAAAGTAGAAGTATTCACAGAAAAGCTAAAACGAGGAAAAAAGATGTGGTTAATTTATGTCTGGAGTCTTGGACAAATTTCTGCTTCATGCATAAAGCAAACCCATAGAATAAGGTCAGGTTCAAAACATGAACCCTGCACCTCCAAGGTGTTGAGCGCTGAGCCCCTAAATCAATGCCTCAGGGGCGTTTACCCCTGTACCTAAAGATGAGTCTCAGTTATGAGCGTCCCACAACTTTTTAAAGATTAACTTCAGCGTATACATTTAGTCAGGAGAAAGAGAAGATTTCTTCAGATCTCTGAAGTACTGGCATAGTGGCATTTCATCAAAGGGCGAGAATCTTGCTTCTACTACACAGACTAGAGCTTCATATCCAAGGTTTAAAGCATGGAAAATATTTGAGAAACTGCATGACCCCATCCACCCCACCCCAACCGTCTCATAGTACATAAAAATACAATGACCCTTCCTTGGCCATACACATGGATTAACCAAGTAAAAGAAACCGCATCTAACAACGGTTAAAACAATGCCTATGCTCAAATGCAGTTTGATATATTTATAAACTTTCCACTTATCAAAAGCAAACTCTTACAGGTTCGGAGACAAAATAGGAAAAAGGAGCCAGTTCTCAGCCTCATGCGATGAAGCGTTTTCTATTTCGGCCATATCCAGGGAGCTTTCAATCATCTTATTTGACCATATGCTAATCAATTCAAAACCTGAATGCATATAGAAAGAAAAAAAGAGACTAACAAAGCTAAGAAGCCTCTCATAATGTACGAATCTTAATTAAAAAAGAAACAAAACGTATATTAATCTTGGAAGTACTGCTTAGATAGACAGTAAAAAAAACCTTTTAAGTGTCCTAAATCAAACTAGCTGACAAGGTCTGGCATCCAGAAGCTAGACTAAAATCACAAATTACTCAAAAAACAGAAAAGCTCAGCAATTATAGTATAGTGCAAGTAAAGGCACCACCAGACCAAAAGACTAAACAGCTCTGGACTTATGATTTGGACAGCTATCAACAGATACCTGAGCTCCTATATTGAAGGTATTATGACCAGGATTGTCAGCATGAGTATGGAACACTATTAAAGTCAATCAATAATAGCAGCCTTAGCAGGTAGAGCAACTTAGGATTTATGCAAGGCATAGACTTGATCATTGAGCTTCAGAGCTACTCCAAGATCAGAGGAGAAAAAAAAAAAAAAAATAGCAGCAAGAACCACAACTAGAACCCAACATATATGGAAGAAAAGGAACACAGATTACCAATTCGATGCTTTGGGTTCACCAAATCTCATTCTAACAAATGAATATCAAAGTGCCATTAAGGCGCTAATGCATCCAGCTAATTTATAACCGGAAAAGAAAACACTAGGAAATGGAACAGTTTGACTATAATAGTTTCTGCTGGTACCATAAGCAAATAGATCTAGGTTGACAGACACTATACCCGGTTCATACTTCACAGAAATAGGCTTTTTCCTTTTTATTTTTCCTTGCTTGACCTGTACCCTTTATCCGAGAGATAGACACAATACCTGACAAGAAGCTAACCGGTTGTTGGAGGTTCCAAGTCCAACTACTTAATTATACTGGAACACATTTATACCGGAACGTTTTCCATATAATAGGTCCATTTTAACACCCGAACCAGAACCGACTTGTTGGCACCCTATAAGAGATCATGCAGCAACACTATCAGATACTTACCTTTTATGGGGTCCTCCGCAGAATACCATTCTGTCCAAGGACAATCATCATCCCATTGTATTTTGATCCGGGTGTTACTTTCAGGATTTTCTCCAGATTCTGCAATGTCCGCATCACTTCCTTGTATATCAATGTCATCATCATCAGGAGGTGTTCTGTAGGTTAGCTTCATTGTAAAGTAGACTTTGAGAAAACTTGTTGAGAGGTCCACTGAGGAGAAGGCCTTCAAGGTCAAACAGAAAGACTAATAAGAAAGAAGAAGAAAAAAAACAGAAGTTGCTATGAAAATTCACACAGTATAGAATATGATTTTCTGAACATCAGTACTGCCTGAAAGGGGATAATTTTCTGAATAAAACTAACTAACTAGGAGCACAAAGGGAACACATGAATGGGGTGCATAAACTAGATCTTCCAGTAGCAAGACAAGGAACAAAAGAGTAAGGTTTATATGAGAATAATTAAAAGATTCCAGCTAGCTCTATTACAATCTTTAACTCACATAATAGGAGCTTTTACTATTTTCACATGTAATTATGTAAAAATAAATAAAAAATAAAAAAAACCTCAAAAGGCTTTTGCCTCGCTTTCTTTCTCAACAGAAACAACAAGATTTATTCTTTTTTTATTTGTTTGTGAGTGTGAAAACATTTCCTGAAAATTTGTTTTGCTTTGATGATGCAATTCCAAGGCCAAGATGCTGCTTGCAAGGTTATTGCTTCCAGAAAGGATGTTTCAGAAAAGTATTTTGCTTTTAGCATCTTTCCCCCAAATACTAATGTCCAAATTTGTTAATAATCTACAACACATATCTGAAGATTTGGCAGTGCCAAATGATTTGCAGTTGATTTAAGTGTATTTTTCTCAACTTAACATGTCCCCATAATAGCAAAAAAAATTAATTAATTATGGTGTCCGCTTTGTTTCTTATGGATCTTAGGATGAGGAAAGATAATAATCGGTAGATACAAATAGCAAAGGGTTCAGAGCCTTAGCAACATGAGAAAATTAACAAATAAAGAAGACATCAGGCACCACAAAGTAAAGCTTTAATATCAGGTTTATAGTCCAAAATATAAGATGGGACTCAACTGAGAACTAACTCCAAATTAGATGGATATTGCAATAAGTATTTTGACTTAAGGACATCACGACATGCAACAAATGGACCTATATATATACTGGAGTTCCAGGAACTTACAAACTTAGCAACAAACAACTCATATAATCCCTCCAAATGCATTAGTCTTACTGGAACCTGGCTACCAATATGATCTGCTTCAAATCTTCTTGTAAGAACTGTTCCCATATTCTGGATACCAATGTAAGCTTTCCGGGAGGGATCATGCACCGGAACAAATGCTGGCCACGTACTGAAAGCAAGAAATGAACAATAAATCACAGTTTCACCAAATAAAGTTGATTCCATTAAAACCAAAGAACAAGATCTCATATAAGTAAAAACTAGAAAAACACACATATCAAAATAAAATAAAGCAAACACATCTTGTTCATTGATGGCAAATCAAGTAAAAAAATGATGGATACTCTTTGTCAAAAAATAATATGAATGAAAGATATATTGCTGTGGAGATAAGGAATGCCAGAATCCTATAAAATTATAGTCTTAGATGTAGCTAAGCCCTCTAATCCCTGAAAGATATCTGTACATCATAATTTAATCAAAATCTCACCTTCCACAGTTTGATAAAGCAATGGCAGTTGCACTTAAAAGTTTCGTAGCCTCAGGTGCATCTAGGACCACCCCACTGGCACTAAGGGGTGCAATCACCTGTTGATGGATGAAGAACTAACATAATAAGTGTTCACAAAAAGACATCAAACCCCACAGTTTTTATGAGATTTGATCAAAGTACTGCATACCACATACTTTCACTTTCTTATAAAAGATAGATTTGGTCATTAATAATCACCGTAGAAAATGCATGCTACCATCGTGAATTACGATAATAATGAAATTATAAAGTTAAAATCTTCAAGATGGATCTCATCTGCAGCCTCGTGTGAGTTGTGAGAGAGATGAATAAGATACTATTACTTGCCAATCAAAAATAAAAAAATTTAAAGGATGTTACCACTTCACGAAAGGTCTATGACTTTGGAGTCATACATCAGAGAAGAATCACTTATCACTCTAATCAAGAGATCAGATCCCAACATAATGGAATGCTATCATAAAAAATGTTTAAATGTTACTAAATATTAATAGAGATGTACTGGCCTGCAGCCCTAAAGTTCTCCTAATCCTACTCAAACTAAATTAAAATTAAACACGTAGAACTTCTAAAACTGGACTACTTCTGAACTGATTACGTAAATAATTTTAATACGTAAAATGATTATAAAATGTCTCCAGATGTGATGGAATTGCTATCACGAGCCCAAAAATATGGATATACAAGATAGGCCTAACAAACTTTGCAACTTGGGCATGTGAGCTAAAACACACATTCTAACTATGCAATAGTGCATCAGCTAAAGATAGGCATATGTGTCAATTTAAGGAGGTCAGGTTGCAGCAAAACATTCAGTGTGCAAGCTAGTAGCAGTGAGAACATAAACAGAGAACAGTGGTAGCTAGTTCCTTTGTAAATGATCAACCTCTATTTAATTTTCTGATGATAAAAATTAAATGAGTATAGCAAATAAATAAGCCGAAACCACATACCAGAAACTCCTTTACTCCAAACGATAGCTGCATATCATGCAAATCATCATTCCAGTTCAAAGTTTTGCCTACAACAACCAAATAAACAAGACCAATAAAATAGAAAAGTTCCTCCCCCGATCGAAAGTAGATGAGAAATGTAAATCAACATGACGAGTACCATCATTGTTGATCTCGAAGTGGTAGTCCAAGCAGTACATTTTCACACCGTACTTCAATTCAGATTTTACTTTATACAAGTTCTTTTGAGAATCCAAGCATAATGCACCCTTATCCTAAAAGGGGAAAAAAACAAAACTGTATTAGATAGATGTCAACCACGTCAAAAGAGAGAGTAG
>MVGT01004544.1:714888-750526 GCA_002174775.1 Macleaya cordata | reverse complement strand
AAGAAGAAGAAGGAAAGAAAGAAAGAGGTTTTTAACATAGAAAATCTAACCAATAGATACTTTGGACCATCAGCCAGCCATAGCCTACAAATAGCCTCTACTTCAGATATGAATCTGGAAATGGAAAACATAGTAATTAATTACCCGAATTCCCAAATCAAATCGTGCGACGAAGTTTAAATTAGCTGATATGAAAGAGGAACATTCACATACACGAGTTACCAAGTTAATGAAGGATACCTTTCCCATGAAGAGGCTAGAGTGAAATCATCGAACCTTTCAAGCTGAAGCAAAATAAGAGAATTCTTAGTTAGACTACCCCATTAATCAATGCACATAACATATTTATTCTGTGGGTAAAAAGAACACAACAATAATGACTACTAAGGGAAGTGATATCCTCATTCCATTAGGGCATAGCTAGAGTTCTGTCTATCCGCATCAGAATTTAGTTTTTTCTTCGGTGGCAGTTAAAAAATTTCATAAATCGATAACCAATAAATTGAAGTATTTCTTCATGAACAAATTGACATGTCAAAACTAAAGCTGAATAGCCAAAGATTATCTCCCTTGTGACAATCCAATTTATGTTTTATAGTAAGCCCAATTTCTTCGATTCTTTACTAAAATAACTAATGAAACAAGTCAAATTCAAATTTGCTGCCCAATTGCACCTCACTATAGAAAATATAAACGTTGGAAATTCTTATACTCTTGATTTCACTTCCAGTACAAATGTATATTTGAAATGAAATATTGGTTGAAACTTGAAATGTATATTTCTATCTTCAGTTCTTCGCAATGGGACTGAGTTAATTCTACGAAACCTAACCCTAGAACCCGAAATGATCACTAAATAAAAACGAACATGTTACTACGCGAGCCCTTATGAAGAATGAATGCAATCTGCTGCTAAACGTTCTCAAAATCTCACAATTTTCTTTATCCAATAGTAGCACCTGATTCAGGAAAAATCTTCACGAATTCCAAATCGGAACTGATCACACGACACCAAATTCGAACATGGAATGCAAGAGGAAACCAATTTAAAAAAAAAAAAACAGTAAAATTAAAGCCTAAAAACCAGAGGGATTTAACAGAATCAAGCAACATTACGAACGGTAGATGATAAATGAAGAAATCTAAATCGAATTCAAATCTGTAAAGCTGAGAAGCAGTTAATTTAGTAGAGTTACCTCCTCTTCTTCTAGGGTTTCGTCTCCGCCTTGATCTTTCGTCTGACTTGAGGAAGCCATGAAGGAAAATGTGAATTTTGTTCAGTTTAAACTTTAAAGGGTGTTTTCCGACTGTTAAAGACTGAGCGAAGGTTTATTTGGTGTTGTACCGGTACAGCATTCCCCATATGTTGGTACTAGAATCCCACTTTCCTCAACTAGTACGACTATGCGGGTTCGTGCGTGTTCACTACGCGGGTTCGTGCGTGTTCACTACGCTGATGTGGATGGAACGTGTGCGCGGAGCTGCCTGGAGCTCGTGCGCTGGTGTTTTATGTTGGGCATTTTTTTTTTTTAGGAATATGTTGGGTCAATTCTTTGCACTTATTCTTACACCTTATTCACATAAACCTACAAGGACTAGTTTTGATCTACTTGGTGATTAGGCTACCTAACCAACAAGGGTTGGTCTGAAGGCAAAGACTTAGAAATAACAAATGATGTCATGAGGTCTCCAATGAGACGTCTCCTCTTAATTGCCAACCTAGGAGAAGGCTAGCCCTAGCTAAAAGTATGAAAAATATATTTTTTATTTAGTATTTTTATTTTTTTACTAAAAAACATCATTGTCAAATATATGCTGGATGTGGATAAAATTACCAATGTTGAATCTCCTGGTTTCTCCTTGCAATTGGATCAACTCCATGTGCCCTAGGGGTGGGACTTGGGTTGGATCAACCCGCACCGGACTCGGTATTTGGTCAAACATAGACAAAGGTTGATGGGCATTTGAGCAAGTATGGCCATTATTTTCCCACCTCGTGGTAAAATTTGAGTAAGCATGAACATAAATAATTACCAACTCAGACAACCCGCCTAACTAGATTTTAATTGATTTCTAACATGAAAATATGTAGTCAGTAAAAGAAAACTCTCATTTTGCTAAGTATTTTGAAAGATATAAATGGATAAATATATTAAATTACTAATGTAGGGTTGAGGTATTAAGACCCAAAATAAAAATTTTCTTTTTATCTTATTATATGTGAAGTTAAAAAATAATATTAGTTAATAAGTAAAACTCAAAACACTATAAAGACAATTGTGGATTTGGACTTAATTGTTACTTTTTTATTTCAAAGTTATAGTGAATATTTTGTTTAAATTTTTTATTTATCATGTGGGCAGATTGTTAGTTTATTTATCTTTTGTAACTATGAATGATATTTTATTTATTTAAATTTATTATTAGTTTTTTTGTATTAATAAGTTCATTCTATCACCTAAATTTATTGAAACATGGGCAACCCGAAGAACCAGAGAAACCCACTCGGACAATACGTGGGTAAACCTTTTATGGATTTTGTGGGTTCTATGGGTATTATAGGCAAATGAGGTATAATATGAGAATAGCATGTTCAAAGTCTCTAACCCGCCCAACCCACCGGAGTCCCACCCATAATGTTGCCCCCAAAGGCATGTATAAGTAGCTTGTAAGAATAGTAGGTGTCAATGGAACATTTAATAAGTGTTTCCTTCTTGTATGTCACACAATTCAGCTAGTGAAGTTAGCTCAATCAGAAACACATTACAAGAGTTGAAATGGTATGGGGCACTAGTTCTTACCCCATTTATATCGGTATATGGGGCTCAGTTGAGATGATGAACGGGTTGATTAATTTGATCATTATGGTGAAAATATTATCTTGGATAAAAACAAAAAAACAAAAAAAACTCTCATCATCTTCAACTGCAAGCAGAGCATAAAAGAACCAGGTGGTTGAAAATGTAGTTTAAAAACAAGGTGTTTAGACAAATTAAAAAGTCTAGGTGGAACTATCATATTCCTTTTTTGAGGCATGCAAATACATAATACACCCTAGGCGGTTGGCTCACTGTGTCGCCACAGCAAAACTTGCGGGAGCAGATGACCTCGACATTCAAGTGACGAGATCTAACGGCATGTACTAGGACCCTATCGCATCAAAGTATTGCTCCATTAAGATAATATAAATATTTCTGAAACAACAAAATAATACTTGAAATATTTAAAAAAAAAAAAAGACATTTAACACTCATTAGTCAAAGGTAAATTTGTATCTACCCCCACGAGTTAACTCACTTTTTATTTCCTTCTGTCAACACCTTATTTACACAAAAGCACCCGGCCTCACGTGGATAGGGTAAGGTTTGATTTTAGTATGAAAAGAACTGATTATTTTTATAACTTACTAGTCAACCGGCACGCGCTCTACCCGCTCGATATTAGTCCCTCACATAAGTTCTCCGAGTTCATATGATGTCGCCTCCTTATTCGAGCGATTGATCGGGTGGCGATGGGAGAGATTCAGATGGCAATGGGAGCGTATAGTGAAGAACTTGTTATGATAAAAAAGGGTTAATTTAGTTTACCCCCTCAGAATAATTGGCCAATCGGACTTACCCCCCTCAAAGATCAGATATTGAACTTACCCCCTCAAACTCATGGTTTCCGTGATTCTGCCGTTAGAAGGCACACGTGCGCCTCGCACGCTCTATTTTTTGAGGGGGTAAGTGCGATTAGCCAATTATTCTAGGGAGTAAACTAAATTATCAAAAAAAAAATAGTGCAGAATAGAAATTAACCCTGAGAGAGAAACCAAAATGGAGAGATGGATGTTGGTGTTTAGGGATTTGATTAATCAGAATTCTTAATTACTTTTTTATCAGAATTCTTAATTACTTCTACTCCTTCACCACCACTTCATCTTCTCCATCCTCAAATTCATCATAAATTTTCAGAGAATGAGATTTACTGCTCTTCCTTCTCTATATTGGGTTCTTTCTAATGACATCAATGAATTGATTAAATATAGACAAAAGCTTTAAAATTTAAGAGAACTTCACTATAATTGACCACATAAAGAAGATAAAAATATTAACCAATTGTTCTAATTTACAAGGACGAACCTAAAAGACTCTCTCATCAAAGACACCAGATGAGATTTGAAGAGAATTTGAACTATTTCCATCACTAAAAGCCCAAGTTCGACAAACAATGGTGATTCCTCCCCACCATCACTGGTGATGACGAAACGAGTGAAATTTGTACTGAGGAAGTTTATCTTAGGCAGCCATACTATCAGAAATCTGAACTTGTCACCAAAGTTTAGGTAAAGAAGAGCAGCTAATATCAAAAAACTAAGAAGGGGATAAACTCTTTTCTTCCACAATGGTTCCAAAACACCATCACCCATCTTTCCATTTTGGTTTCTCTCTCAGGGTTAATTTCTACTCTGCACCATTTTTTTGGGATAATTTAGTTTACCCCCCAGAATAATTGGCTAATCGGACTTACCCCCTAAAAAAATGGAGCGTGCAAGACGCACGTGTGCCTTCTAACGGCAAAATCACGGAAACTGTGAGTTCGAGGGGGTAAGTTCAATATCCGATCTTTGAGGGGGTAAGTCCGATTGGCCAACTATTCTGGGGGGTAAACTAAATTAACCCAAAAAATAAATAAAAAATATTGTGAAGAACTTATTTTGTTTTTGTAACAAATTAAATCCTTTTACTATTTTACTCTTGTCTTTTACTAAACATTAAGGACATTTAAGTAATTATTAGTTTTGTTTTTCTGTAACAAATTAAATCTTTTTACTATTTTACCCCTATCTTTGCAAAAGTATTAAGGATATTTAAGTAACTCAATAACACGGACGTCCGTCCAACCTAAATCGGAAGGTGGCTTCTTTTTATTTATAACGAGTCCAATGACAAGCTTGATGCGCGTGCGTAACGCTCATTTAATTTGTATACATATATTCATGTTCTTATAAAATACAATTAAATTGGCTCCAACAATAAAGAAAACTCAAGCATACAGAAACAAAGTGTTAATAAATACAACGTATTATCATAACTAACACAATAAAAAAAAATCCAAAACCTAACAATAAAGATAAAAAAACCTTAAATCTTCAGTTCGCCCCCAATAGGTTAGTGCTAGTTTAAACCAAAGAAAAGTACATAGATAGTTTTTATCTACAGTTTTTCCTCTTCTACAACATATTCTCTTCTCCTTATCAATTAAAATAATACCAAAATCAAATTTGGTAAATTAGTTAAATCAAAGGAATGGAAAAAAAAAGTAAGAAAAAGAAAAAAATAAATAAAAATCTAAAATCTTTTTACCAACAACCCTCCTCCATTTTAGTCAAAGAGATCCCATTATAAAAAAGAAAAAAAATATGGCGACAAACATAATAACCTTGCTCTTATAATTAAAAACAGAAACAAATATTGTAATTAAGCATTATGCAAGAACACTTAAATTTGAATCATGCCCAATGCTCTAAAAAAAAATATTAGAATTTACATGAATCTTACAAAAACCAAACTTATATGAAAGTTATCAAAAAAATATTAAATTTACATTAATCTTATAAAAACCAAACTTATATGAAAATTATAGAAAAAATACGTTACTTACAAAAATATGAAAATATTGATTGCAAAAATACATAAAAGGTAATATCTTCTTCTTCATCAATGGACAATCTCTGTCTTCTTCTTCTAAAAGGATGAATGAATATTTGAAAGGAAAAAAAAAAAACTTGCATAAAAGATGGTTGTGGGAGTGTTTATTTTTTATAGGTGGTTTGTTACATAGGTAGTTAGTTAAAAAACTAAATGTCAGGAGTGAAAAGTAGTGGAAATGTGGTTAGAGATAGAAAAAGAAAGAGTACGGTTAAAAAAATATAATAAAAATTTTAGAAAAAATTTGAGGAAAAAAATAACAATAAGAGATTTGAGGGAGATATTTTAGGGAGAGTTTTAAGGTGGATATAATGTCAAAACTACCCACCTTTTTTAATTATTATTTTTTTATTTTTTCTACATAAAACCTATTTGTATTTTATATTTTCGTATTCTATTTAATTATAAAATTTATTTTATTATGAAATTTGTTGTATAATAGTCATTGGTTTCTTTTTTTAATTAAAAAACTTTAATTTTTTTTAAATTTGTTGTATAATAGTAAATTAAACTATAAAATTATAAAATTTATATGGAACCAGGTACCCGCGGGTACCCGTTGGGTGGATCCGAAATTAAACGGATCCAAAACGGATGAGGTCCCGGAACCGCAAAAAATGGTTCCGATACTGGTTTGGTTCCGGGTAGTTTGGTACACATTAACACCTTTAGTCAAAACTACCCATATTATTTTAAGATCATACCACATTTTAACCTAACTTCAAGGCTAAAATAAGTAATTTTTTAAGGAAGTCAGGCCATCCAACGAAATAACTATTTGGAAGGGGTATTCCCTTTATATAATAGTATAGATAGTATAGATATAGATAATTAAAAAATTGGTTTAAATTTTGACTTAAATGGTTTTAAAAACTTCAATCAATTTTTTATACTATTAGTTCATAATATAGATGTCAATTTCTGTGATTATAATCTACATATGTTGATAAATCATCCCAAAAAAAATATAAACTTTTAGGTCAGATTCACATGAACCTACAAACTAATATAACACAAAGTGTCACTCCATCAGACAATCTAAAAAAATCCGAGGAACGCCAAAAGGGAAGGCAACTGTCTGGGTCCATAACAAATCCGAGGTGCGAAAAGCACGAGAAGCAAACATGATTAGATACACTCGTGGTCCATGTAATAATAAACCCCGACGAGTGTTCAACCGTGGTCTCATGGGGATCAGGGGCCCAGTTAGGTCGCCTGTGACTAACCCAACTACCTATCTGATTTCGCCTGGACCCCATCAATTTGGACTGGTTAGTTAGGTTCAGACCAGTAGCCTCCTAGGTTACGTCATAATCCAGATTTTAATTCTTAGCAGAAGTGGGGCGGAGGCACACATATTCACATCTCGTTTTACTAAACTCCCCCCTACACAATCCCCAGTTTCATTTTCGCCGCCACCGTCACCTCCAACAAATCACACTTCCAGTTCCAGAGCTCCAAGTTTTCATTACGCAAAATCACACCCAAAATCTCTTTCTCCCTCTCATTGCTCTAATGGGGAAACTCAAAGCACCATAACTCCATTACTGTCTACTATTTTAGTACTTTTGTAAAAGTACAAATTTTATTGAAACCCATTTTTTGTTTTGCTGGTTTGGCCATGGCAGCAGCACTTGAATGCTGGTCAAGTCGGAACAGTACAGATGAAGACATGGTTGAGCAAGTTTTGATGAAAACCCATGATAGATCAGAAGGAGTTCCATCAAGTTCTTTTCCAACCGGAGTTGGAAAAGAGTCTTCTTCATTGATGCAGAAGAAGTTACAGAAGCTTAGTCGTAATGTATCTGAAGCTATTACAAATCTCAAGAACTCATTGAATCTTGATTCAATTCGTGACCCACCCACGGGGAGGAATCAAAGCAATCGGAAGCTTATGTGGGGCAGTGTAATACGGAATCTTACTCTGCTTTACCCTGGTAGTCAGCTCCCTGAGAAACTTGTATGTAACGTTCGGAAGCATTTCGATTCATTACCACTCAGGTTAGTTGGAAATCAGTAAACAAATGAAAGTTAATTTGGGTTTTCTGTTTTCTAAAACTGTATAGGGAGAGGTTTTTGAGTTTGCTTTTTGTGTTGTTCTAAACAGTTATGCCCTAGCGGGTTTTGAAATGGAAGACGTTTTTCTTCATATTCGATTGATAGAACAGGCCACAGAAGAAGATCATCCTGCCATTTTTATTCAAGAAGTTTCTGATGATGGAACCCATGGATCTGTTTTTAAGCTTACATTTGCTTGTAATTCTTTGATTTCATGGCCAGCAATGTCGGGCACACTAGATAGTGCTTCCATTTGCTGTAAGAAGATTCAGATCTTTGAGAAAAAGGGTTTTACATTAGGGATTATTCTTGTTCTTGTTCAATCTGGACAAGAAAAATCTTTCAAGACCCGAATCGAAAATTCACTGAAATCTGCTTTGAAAAAGCCGAAACCAACAACAATGAAGCTCCCATTTGGTTTATGTGGGCGCCAGGAGGAGAACAGTAGAGACAGAGAAATAGGTGAAATCAATGATTTAATAGACGGTCAGGAGTACGAAAATGGGATTGAAAAATCAAACCCTAAAGCTCAGCTTCAGACTCCCTTGCCTGTTTCATCAATCGTTGTTTCTGTTGATGAATGGCAGACAATCAGTTCAGGACAGGATGAGATTGGGAAATGGCTTTTGAATTCTGATCAAATTGAGTTTATGGGTCAGATTGGACCCAATTTATTTAAGGGGGTTTACAAGGGGAAAAGGGTCACATTTGAGAAGCTTAGAGGGTGTGAGAAGGGGATGCCTTATGAATTTGAGCTTCGAAGAGATCTTTTGGAGCTTATGAGCTTTGGGCAAAAGAATATTTTACAGTTCTATGGAGTTTTCATTGAAGATATTCACGGGTTGTGCGTAGTGACAAAAATGATGGAAGGGGGATCAGTTTATGAGATTATTCAGAAGAAAAAGAAGCTTCAGATTAAGGAAATATTCAGAATCTCAACTGATGTTGCAGCAGCGCTCAAATTCATGAACGATCATGGCCTTGCTTATAGAGATCTCAACACGCAGAGGATACTGTTAGATCGGCAGGGGCATGCCTGTGTAGGGAACATGGGTATTATCACAGTATGCAAGAACAACAGTGAGGTAACGGAGTATGAAACCGACGGATACCGGTGGCTAGCTCCTGAGGTTGGTCCCTTGATACTTCAATTGCATGCTTAACTAACAGTAATTAACACTAGACCTGAAGAACCAATTCATGCACCATCTCTTAGCTGTCCATTAATCTGGCAACTTTTTTGGACCATCTAAAAAAATGGATAGTACAATCAGATGGGCTCATGGCCATCCAATAGATGATGTAGGAACACTCAACTGCCTAATGCGGTTGTTAAAGTATAACCCTCGGGCCTCCCCTTGTGAGAGGTTTTGGGTTCAATATTGTTGTGCTTAGTGGGGATCCCATGTAAATGACTGCAAGTGTAGCTCACCTTGACTACTGATGTTGCATTTCATGCCTCAACTGTGTTGCCTATCAAAAGAAAGAAAAACAAAAATAGAGAGTACGTTGTCAATGAGCAATTCACAATGAAATACTTATTGGGAAACTACTCTAGGCTTATCATACTACTGTAGTTGTCTTACCTAATAAACATATTCAGCAATGTAGACTTTAAAGTCACATTTACTTGTCCAAGCACATTGCTTCTCCAAAAAGAAGAAAGCGCTGTATGTAGTTTCATAATCAGTCTTATCTACTCTACCTCTACGTAGATATACCTTTTTTCAGTAATTCATATAGTATATAATAGGTATTTAGGTCATTTTTGTGTTAAGTTAGAGACTAACTTTCATACCAAGTAGTGGAATGCATATGCAATGTATGTAATGGACAAATGTTTTGGCAGGAGGTTAGGTGTTTGTAATAACTTGGGAGGAAATAGGAGGCATCTATTGCGCTTTAGCTGTGGTAATACAAAGACTCAGTAGACACTCAAACTTTTTAAAAAAAATTAATAGTCTGTTTGGACAAGGGATTTTAGGGAGGGATTTTGTGGGGACCAGGGATTTTGAGGAAAAATATAACATGATTTTTCCACCAAATCTCTGGTCCCAACAAAATCCCTCCCCAAAATCACTTGTCCAAACAGACTATAAATAGACTTTTATAGTTTTATGCCTTCGATTAAAAAAAGACTTTTATTATCTGTGTATAACCTTAATGTAAGTAATGAAACGATGAGGATAAAAAATGGAAACCTTTGAAATGCGTTGGTTTAACATATAGAGTATAGATTTTTGTCGTAAAGCTTTACTTTTTTTTTTTTGTGATAATTGAAGCTTATCCAACTATTGATCTACTATTCTGCTTAATAGAACCTTTATGTCACCATCGCAATACTACTAATGATCAATCATTAATCATGTTTAACTTATTCTCATTATTATTTTTGCTTTAACCTTGAATAGTATGCTGGCCTTTATCTAAGCACGCCTACAACCTACTTTACCTTTTCTCTCTAATCATTTAGCTCATCTCCTCATAAGTTAAAATAGTTCTATTGCCCAAATTCACTAGATTGCATTTTTAAGTCAATTTGTATTATATTAGTTTAATCTCTTTAACCTTCTATTCTTTAAGCTATTAATGTCAGTAATGTAAATGGACTACCTTTTTTTTTTTTTTTTTGTGGGAACAGATCATTGCAGGTGATCCAGAGAGTGTTACAGAGACATGGATGAGCAACGTGTATAGTTTTGGGATGGTGGTATGGGAGATGGTTACAGGGGAAGCAGCATATGCTGCTTATTCACCAGTTCAAGCTGCAGTGGGGATTGCGGCATGTGGCTTGAGACCAGAGATACCCAAGGACTGCCCACAACTCCTCAGATCATTAATGGTGAAATGCTGGGACAGTTGCCCTTCGAAGCGCCCTCCGTTCTCTGAAATCCTCAGATTATTGCTTAGATTCAGCTACAACAACAGTAGGTGAACAATTAAAACTCCATTAGAGGTTATGTACTTGAACTGAAGGTCTTTGTATAAAAAAAAAAAAAAAAAAAACCTTACTAAGTACAGGTGTTTCCACGACAAAAATGTAGATCAGAGTCGCATTTCTGTTTTCAGAAATGAACAATGTAGTTCACTCTCTAATGCAATGAAAAGAAAAATATAGAAATCTGATTTGTTTCTTTTGGATGTCATACTTTTCTTGACATTTCATTCTGTTTTGTTGATATATAACTGATTGAGATTATTATTTTGTGAGTTTCGTCATTTTTAACACTTTTTTCTTGGAAATTACTTCAAAATTCAAGGGAGAGACAAAAGGAAACCATGAAATGTGGGGGTTATTCTATTTCAATAGTGTGGTGAGAAAGGGCTAAAAATTTCAATTCCCACAAGTTCTTATAGAGAAGGGTTGTTAATTCATTAAAACGGCCATTCTCCTCTCTTTCATACTTATTTCATGAGAGAAAGAGATCACTCCATGGTTGTTAATTCGTTAAAACTTTCTATCTTTTCTTAAGGAAAAATGTTCTAGCAATTGTCTTCAAACATTCATATAAGATAAAAAGTGTGTGCATTAAGGCACTATTAGGGAAGTGAATATAGAGAACCTCACAAGGGTGAAAACAATGTAACTGAAGAGTCTTGAATCTAATGGCTCCCTTCACTCAATTCCCTGATAATATGGTCATCAACTATTGGCACTGCACACATTTTTCATCCCACCTTGCTTCGCTGTGTAGCACGATTCTTTATATGTTAGTATAGATTTCTTAAAAAATACCTACGTCTGTTGCAAATTACTTCAATCCTGAGTCATTGACTGTTCCACAGTGAAAAAGGTTCAGCTAAACTTTTTACGAAACCAACCAAGTAATTATAAGTTCTATACAACCAATAGTACAAAAATTGACAAAATAATCACAAAATAGCTTGTTGGCGTCATATAACAGTGGGCTGGTTTAAGCGGGAATTCCGGGAAGGGACAGGACAATTACACTAGGACATGTGGATTAATGAGGTCAGGTGTGACTTGTTAGGGTTAGGTATCTGGTTCCCGGGATTGGGAGTATATAAGGTACATTGTCAAGCAAGACGGTAATTTGAGTCCCACACTTTTAAATTTTAATTATTGAAGATCATGTATTAAAAATATACAAAAATATGAATAAAAAAAAGCCACCTAATAATTTACATCATTTCTAGATGATTAAAAATAAAATTTCGATAATGAAAAATAAAATAACAAAAACGACAGCCCCTTCTTGGAGCAAAGTGGGCTCCCTTATTATTCCACTTTTAGGGGTCCAAGTGAATATAAGTAGTCAAAAGGAAGGGGAAAAAGAAAAATTCCAATTCCCCTCTCAATCAGTCATCAACTGGTATGCAAGGTGGCATTCATTCGGTTGTTTGTAATCGTTTTCAAATATGAGTTTTTGGAACAGTTCTTAAACAACCTAAATTCTGAAACGGTAATGCTAGGGTTACTGCCTGTTTGACTGCACATGACGTGGCAGATGATGTGTTGCTTCAATTTTGTGCAACACATCTGATGACGTGGTAGAACTAAAATTTCTTCAGATTTGGTTCACGGAGAGAGAGACCATCCACCGGAAGTGTGTTTTGGGGGTGGGGGTTGAAAGGGAAGAGAGAGAGAAGTGAAAGAGAGAGAGGAGTGTGACAGAGAGGCTGAGAGAGGGAGTAAGAGAGAGAGAGAGATCCTGTGGGGTGGGGGTTGAAGGGGAAGAGAGAGAAGTGATCGAGAGAGAGGCAAAAGGGAGAGAGAGGAGTGTGGCAGAGAGGTTGTGTGTGTGTGTGTGTGTGTGAGAGAGAGAGAGAGAGAGGGAGTAAGAGAGAGAGAGATCGTGTGGGGGTGGGGGGTTGAAGGGGAAAAGAGTGAGAGAAGTGAGAGAGAGGCAAGAGAGAGAGACTGAGAGAGAGAGAGGGAGTAAGAGAGAGATCGTGTTGGGGAGGTGAAAGGTGGCGGTGGAGTTTTTCCCAGATCTGAATTTTTTATTCAGATCTAGAATCAGGAAGAGGGAGAGAGGGGGAAGAGAGAGATGGCTCATCTGCTCGGCGGTGGGAAGGAGGAGAAATATATAATTTTTTTTTTCTAAAATGAGTTGTGGATGATTGTTACCGGCAGTGGTGGCCGGAGTGGAGCGAGGTGTGTTATGCCTTGATATCTCCCTCTCACTCTTCCTCTTTTCAGATCTAAAAAAAGTTCCAGTTCAAATCTAGATTTTTTAGAAAAAAATAACCAGATTCTCTCTTCTCTCTCTATCTCTTCATTAATCCGAAAAAAAACTCTAAGTGGTGGTGGTTGTAGAGGTGGCGGTGGGGTTTTGGAGGTAGCGGTGGAGTTTTGGAGATGATGATGGTGGTGCGGAGGAAAAAGGAGAATTTTTTTTCATGAACTGAGTTATTAATTGGTGGTTGCCGGTGGTGGAGGTAGTGGTGGCTGGAGAAAATGGTATCTAACCGGAGTTTTACGCGGAAGTTAAATAAAAATCACATGTGCTGCACAAATCAGCACCCACGTCATGTGCAGCCAAACATGCAGTAACCCAGGCAGTAACCCTAGTATTACCGATTCTGAAAACATGAAGAATAAAATAAAAACAATTTTCTACCTTTTGAGTGAAGTTTTATTTTTATTTTTTATTTTTGGACAAGCAAGGGGGTTAAGGAGATCCCAACCAAACAAACAAAGAAAGAAACAACAGAAATCAAAAAACTGATCTACTGTACAATTTATCGACACTGTCTTCAAAGACAATCTTCTTCATGTCCTCCGCAAAGGAGCTCGGAATCACTTCTTGAAACTCAGTCGTAGGATAGAGGCTAGCAAGATGGTCTGCAACCCTATTAGTCTCACGATAGACATGGCGAATGTCACAATGATCAAATCTCGAAATAAGCATCTTAATACGGTGGTAAACAACTCTAGTATGCCATGGAGGGATGATGGAAGAATTCAAAATACTAACCCCCTGCTAGCTGCAAGTAACAGTTTAGCTTCAACCCCTTGAAGCTCATGAATGGTGATAGATCTTAGGTTCGAACTTCTAGTGATAACATCAACAACATTACTCCGCCTATCACGAATAATAGCTCCATACCCAGCGGCACCTATTTTCAAAGACCCATCAGTATTAACCATAACCTTATCTATATCAGGTCTTTCTCAAGGACAGAAGATAAACTTAGGCATAACAAAGACGACCGAGTAATTCCAATAAGGACAGAAGTTTTGTTTGAATGATAAAAATAAGTAAAGAGCATCTAAATAATAATGAAAATGATTTTGGGACAGGCTCCACACATACACAAAAGGATAGTGGATGTGAACTGCCACCTTAATCTATCTATTTAGGCAGGTATTTGGGTCGGTCCCAATAGCATAATAATAAAAGCATTCTGATGAGTATGGAAGAAAGAGATGGATTATAAACTTGAGGAAAGAAAAAAGATACATACAAGGGGATGGAGAATAAAATTTTGATCTATAAAATTATTTTTGACAAAATTTATATTTAATAAAAAAAAAGAAGCATTTTTAAAGATATTCAGTCACTTCAAATTGGTCTTAAAACATTTTTATCGATGGAAAATTATATTAGCTCGCACAAAACATTTAGCAGTGGATTCCAAACTTAAGCAATGTCAAACCAAATTGACTCTTTCACCAAATTTCAGGGGCTGTGCTTTCAAAGAATGATGCACTCAGTTGAAGTTGAGACATTACATTGAAGACTTTGTTTTGTGTAAATTTTTTTTTTCAACTGCCACATCATGTTAGAGTGCGTATTTTATTTTTATTTTACTATTATTACTTTTTTATGATGGGACTATCGCTAATTACAAGCATAAACAAGGACATAAAGAAAACGCCACTAACTAGCAGAGAATATATGCCCCTTAATAAGGAGAGAAAAAGGAGAGAGAAATCAATCATACACTTTTGAATTATGCACGTCTCTAATATTTTTTTAATTTATTCTATAGAAGTTAGTTAGATTTGAACTCAAATCTGTAATATCAACATAGATGATGGGCCCATCCACGATCCAACCGGACATCTCCACTCTATAGATGAAGCAACCCTTCTGAGACCCATCATATTAAATCTCCCTTTTTATCGGTCCATACACCCCCATCTCTGTCTACTTCCTCTCTCTCCTTACAAAGAGAGATGAGACGCAACAGAAGAATGACACAGAATCCCGAAGACCGACATCTGAGCTCAAAACCCTAAAACACTTCAAAAACCTAACCTAACTCAAAAACCTTCAACTAACAGAGACATCAAATACTTCTCGTCTTCTTCTCTCACAATCCGACTCCGACTCCGACTCCGACTCCGACTCCGACTCTCAGTTCTTCTCTTCAACAAAGTTCTTAGCCGGTGAGTTTCCTGTTTTTCTTCTCTTTTACTTTCGATTTGGTTGTAAACCCTAGTAAATTGTTGGTTTTGGATGTTAGATTTAGGGTTTTTTGTTGTTCTTTTGTTGCTTGTTATTCAAGCTACTTCTGATCTCATCTTTTAATATATTTTTTATTTGTGAATAGTTTATTGCACTATATGCTTCCTTGTAAGAGAGCTGTTGGAGGAGAGTCAGTAGAAGAAAACGACGTCAACAGCAAAACTAAAGAAACATTGTTTAAGAAATCTCGGATCGATTGTGTGATTTCGTCCTCCACCGTTTCAACAACGGGTAATAACAACAGCAACAGCAACAACACCGCCACCAACAACAACAACCACAGCGAGGAGAAGATCGTTAGGTCTTCTGCCATGGCTTTGGATGATGAAAATCCACAGGATATTGATGAGGATTTGCACAGTCGGCAACTTGCCGTTTATGGACGGGAAACAATGCGGCGACTTTTCGCCTCTAACATCCTCGTTTCAGGGATGCAGGGTCTCGGCGCAGAAATTGGTGGGTACATCTTCGGCCTTGTTGGTTTTGATTTTGTATTTAAGGTTGCACTTTGCCATATAAAGTTGCCGTTTCCTTCTTACAGATCTCTCTATCTCTCTTGAGCTGATTTTGTGATATTTGTTTTCTAAGTTTATTGCCGGATCCTGAATCTTGCTATTCAAAAATTGGTGGGATCTGATCTAGAAGTTGGTATCTAGAATTCTTAATTGGTTTGAATACTGTGATTGTGCTTGTCTATGTCCCGCACCCCGTTGATTGTTGTTTTATTGGTATTTGATGATTGACACTCTCATGGTTTGGGTAATCTTTATGTTCCATGGATCAAAAATTAAAACTAAAGAATCGATGTTGTAGGTGTCTCTCAACTGAGATGGTAACGTCGTTGGGAGTTGAACCCAGAACCTGAAACCTGCCTATACCTTAACATCTAAAAATTAACAATTGTCCTGTCTTAACGATATGAAAAAAAAACCATGTTCATATTTTGATCGGTACAAATTTGATGAAAAAAAAAAAACTCATAAAGAAAGGCTTACCTGCATTCCCAGTAGGCTTAGTTATTGTTATATGCTAGTTCTCTAGTTTATTGCTGTAAGTTTGGAAATTGGCATTTCCATGAACCGCAGGTAAGTTAACGTAATTGCATCATTAGTTCCTTGTGTTTCCATTCTACTTATGATCAGCTATCGTGTTAAGAAAGTTATGATGTAGAAGTGTATAGGCTGTCTTTGTTCTAGAATGGTTCTAGTGTTTGTTCTTTCTTTTTTCTCCTTCTTTAGCTTATTTTGGTACTTGCTTCTTGCAGCAAAGAACCTTATTCTTGCTGGTGTCAAATCTGTGACATTGCACGATGAGGGAACGGTGGATCTGTGGGACTTGTCTAGCAACTTTATTTTCTCGGAGGATGATGTGGGGAAGAATCGGGCGGTTGCTTCTGTCCAGAAGCTTCAGGAACTGAACAATTCTGTTGTAATTTCTACTATAACAACCACCTTGACTAAGGATCAACTTTCTAACTTCCAGGTACTTTTTCTTCTATGTCATGTCTTGCATCCCAGCAGGCCAGCAGGTTTAGTCATTGTTGTATGCAGGTTCTCAAGTTCATTATTTGATTTGTGTCTAAGTTTTTAAATTGGCATTTCC
Organism: Macleaya cordata; assembly: GCA_002174775.1. Lineage (NCBI taxonomy): Eukaryota > Viridiplantae > Streptophyta > Magnoliopsida > Ranunculales > Papaveraceae > Macleaya > Macleaya cordata. The sequence continues at coordinate 733,734 of MVGT01004544.1, read as the reverse complement.
ATGAACTGCTGGTAGCAAGGATGTTAAATTAATTGCATAATTAATTCCATAGTTATTTTCTTGTTCAGTTTTTTTTAATTGAACCTTGTTGTCAGCTGCTGCAATTTCTCCGTGAACCTAAATAAATAAGTTAAACTGATTTTCTAATACTGATGGTAGTACAGATAATGTGTCCTTCCACTAAAAAAATAAGAAATAAATTGTTTCTTATTCAGATTTATTTTCTTCACTTTCACTTTATCTTTGATCAAGTGAATGCTTAGAACTCAAAAGCACAAGCCTAGTGCAGTTAAGTGTTGAGAAGTAGCTAGGCAAATCACTAGCCGAACAAATGCAGAAACTACATAAATAAGTTATTGTCATGAATTGCCTGATCAATTTAACCCTTTTTGTCATAATAAGGTTTTTGCCTTTTCTATGAGCTCAAGCAAATTTCTAGTCTCTTGAAAGCTATATGTTAAAGTGTTAAACACTTTTTTTGTTGTCACTTGTTGATATTTAAATACATTAATGGTTGACATATGGAGCCAGTCATTTATTGTTATCATTCTATGTAACATTGACACTTCACTTTTTTGAATTTTGCCATGTCGGATACACGGACACTCAAACACTCGTGTTGACATTTGTGGATTCTTCAATGGGTACTTGCACATAATAATGTTAGATATTGTGTCTCTGTCTTGTGTGCACTTGCACATAATTGTGTTAGAACGTATTATATAGTTCTAAGTTAATGTCTTTTGTGTATTATGTAACAATGTTGGTTCTAAAAATACAAATTATAACTAAAATTAAAGCATATAATGATTGATACATGAATAAGTATGTATGTGTATCGCCTTGTCCGCGTATTGGGTGTTTTTAAGTCACCGTGTCGGACACCTCGTACCCGTGTCGGACACCGCGTACCCGTGTCGGACACTGACACCCGTACCCGTATCAATGTTACATAGTTATCATTTGATTATATCCTTTCAGAAACTGATTTTAAGTTTCTTACTAGTCTATCTTGAATAACTAATCATGCGTTGATATTGATGGATTTATCTTCTCTTGAAACAAGTTTCATTAGCAGTTGGACATTGAGAAGTAATCGTATAAATCGCTAGGGAGTAAATATAGAACAAAATTATGCTTAAAACTTTTAATTGTTAGAAGATATCACTCAAATATCAACATGGATTCGCTCCTTATTACATATGGTAAAATAAGAATTGTTGCATCAAATTAGGGCAGGCTTTCTGGTTTGGATAAATAACTGTGATGTCTTAATTATTTACAATGAATTGAGTAATTTAAATTTGATTAGGGTAAGTGATGATAAAAAAACTTATTTTAGGTAATTCAGGCGGTATGGGCTTGATATTGAAGCACCTTGGAATTGTTTTCTCTAAGTTGTTGACTGCATCCTTTAACTTTGAGTTAGTATTGGTGATTGCAAGATCAACGAGGGAAAAAAATGGTAGTGGCAAATTGCTGTAAAAAATGAGATGTCATGTACTGTTCTTGCTGTTAATTTGTCGATATTTAGTAAGACTCTAAATAAGAGTCCTACAAGGTTTTGGAAACTTTTTTTCTTTTATTTTTGGGAGAACTGCTATTTTAGGTAGGTTTCCTTCTTCATATTTAGTTAGGATTTCCTTTTCCTTCAAGGATTGGGATACCTATTGGAGGCTATAAATATAGGAGTAGGGCCTTAGCTTAAAGTATTCAGAAAACAACATTGAGAGTGTGAGATCTCTTGAAAGGGTTGTGAGTCTGAAGATAGAGAGAGAAGTGAGAGCAATATTTGTGAGAGCTTTCAACAAGGAGGGTTTGAGAGAATCCTTGTAAGGGTTGAGAGGCTTGAAGTTTGGGTTGCTTGTGAGGTAAGTCCTTGTAACTATTCTTCTTTGTTTTCATTATAGTGGAAAGAGTTCATCGTCGTCCGTGGATGTAGGCAATCTTGCCGAACCACGTAAATCTTGTGCGTTGTGGTGCTTGCTTTATTTTCTGTTTTACGTTCTCGATTTGCTTGTTGGATTGTTTATCTCTAGTTTGTGGTTAATTTGATCCCTAAATCCTAACACTTGCTACTTGGGGTTCTAGATCAGCTACATAACCCAGTATCCTATGCTCAAATGACCACTTTGAGCTCCAGGCAGGACTCTATCATCTTCTCATTGTTTTCTCTTTTAGCTTTCTTAATTTCTGTTATCAAACCGAAGCTTGTCACTCTCCGCAGAAATAGTGATTCTTGATGGGAGCAATGATGTAACCTGGAATTGTTAGATTGCCCAAAACATTGTCCATTTAGGCCAGCGATCTCCTTTACATCCTGAAAGTGAAAAATAACCCATTAGTGAATTCAATTCTAGGGATATTCTACGTTTCTTACCTGTTATGAGAGCTTTTAACTCTAAATCAGGGAAAATGAAGATGTATGTATGTTACTTATGTTTGACAACTCTTTTACCAACCTGTCATCTATTCATGCAAAAAGGAAATTTTGATGGATGTCATTTCTTCTGTCTTCTCTCTATACATTGTGCATAGGCTGTTTAGGATCTTTATAATTTGAAGGCAATATTTGCAGATCTATTCATGTATGTGATTGATTTTACTGATTTACTGAGCTGGTTTCATGTTTGATGAGTTTTAACTTTCTGGTGGTGCAGGCTGTAGTATTTACCGATGTTGGCTTTGAGAAAGCCATTGAGTTCGATGATTTTTGCCGTAGTCAACAACCTCCAATTGCCTTCATCAAAACTGAAGTCAGAGGCCTTTTTGGTAGTGTTTTTTGCGACTTTGGCCCTGAGTTCACTGTTGTTGATGTTGATGGTGAGGAACCACATACGGGTATAATTGCGTCCATCAGCAATGACAACCCAGGTCTTGTAGCATGTGTTGATGATGAACGCCTCGAGTTCCAAGATGGGGATCTTGTTCTGTTTTCAGAAGTTAAGGGCATGCCAGAACTTAATGACGGAAAGCCCAGAAAAATTAAGAATGCGAGGCCCTACTCCTTCACTCTTGATGAGGATACTACAAATTATGGTGCATATGAGAGAGGTGGTATCGTCACTCAGGTGAAGCAACCCAAGGTGTTGAACTTCAAGTCCTTAAAAGAAGCACTCAAAGATCCTGGTGATTTCCTTCTGAGTGATTTCTCCAAGTTTGATCGTCCACCACTGTTACACTTGGCGTTTCAAGCACTGGATAAGTTCGTCTCTGAGTTGCAACGCTTCCCTGTTGCTGGATCAGAGCAGGATGCAGAGAAATTAATTTCTGTGGCTATCGATATCAATGAGGGCTCAGGAGAGGGGAGACTGGATGAGGTTGACAAGAAACTTTTGCGGCACTTTGCGTTTGGTGCCAGGGCCGTTCTGAATCCTATGGCTGCCATGTTTGGTGGTATTGTTGGGCAGGAGGTTGTGAAGGCATGCTCTGGGAAGTTTCATCCTCTTTTTCAGGTGAGAGGCATACTATAGGATAGTGGTTTTTATCAGACTTTTAGTCTCTAGAGGTTTTTCAGGTGAGAGGCATGCTCTGGGAAGTTTCATCCGCCTTTGGGTCTCTGAGCAAAAAAGTCAGTCAGCTGAATTATCTTGACCATTTCTAGGATTGGAGTGACTGTAAATGCCCAGTCATGGGCAATTCTTTGTGCCTCAAGGCCTACTGATTAGTACATGTGATATATCCTCAGTTTTGCTTATAAAAAAACAATTCTCTCATTTTAATGCTCTCTGTCCAGCCATGACAGTTGTAGAAATGCAAAAATATTTAGTACATTAAGTTAAATTTTGTGAATAGAATAGTATTGCCTTCATAAGAAAATAAGTAAATTTGTAAATAGAATAATGACTTGTTCACGTTTAGATTATATTTTTAGGTCTTTCCGAGCTGCTAGTTTGACAATCTTTGTCGGAATGATCTTTGAATTAATAATGAGTTGTCTAATGCGCTTCCGGTTTTTGTAACAGTTCTTTTACTTCGACTCGATTGAATCACTTCCTACTGAGCCTCTGGATCCCAGTGATTTGAAGCCACAAAATTGCAGGTATGATGCCCAGATTTCAGTGTTTGGGTCCAAGCTGCAGAAGAAACTTGAGGATGCCAAAGTGTTTATGGTCGGATCTGGTGCCCTAGGTTGCGAGTTCTTGAAAAATTTAGCCCTGATGGGAGTTTGCTGCAATCGGCAAGGGAAGCTAACCATTACAGATGACGACGTCATCGAGAAGAGTAACCTCAGCAGGCAATTCCTCTTCAGAGATTGGAACATTGGGCAAGGGAAATCTACTGTTGCTGCTTCTGCTGCCAGTTGCATCAACCCTCGCCTCCACGTTGAAGCTCTGCAGAATCGTGCAAGCCCTGAGACAGAGAATGTGTTTACTGACGCATTCTGGGAGAATCTTGATGTTGTCGTCAATGCACTCGATAATGTTAACGCCCGGATGTACATGGATCAGAGGTGCTTATATTTCCAGAAGCCACTTCTGGAGTCTGGAACTCTAGGTGCGAAATGCAATACACAGATGGTTATCCCTCACCTGACGGAGAACTATGGTGCCTCAAGAGACCCACCTGAGAAGCAGGCACCCATGTGTACTGTTCACTCATTTCCTCATAACATTGATCACTGCCTGACATGGGCTCGCTCTGAATTTGAGGGCTTACTTGAGAAAACACCTGCTGAAGTAAATGCTTACCTGTCTAATCCGAGCGAATACAACTCTGCCATGAAGAATGCAGGTGACGCTCAGGCAAGAGATAATTTGGAACGAGTGATCGAGTGCCTTGACAGTGAGAGATGTGAATCATTTCAAGACTGCATCACCTGGTCCCGATTAAAGTACAGTACCTAATCCTTCATCTCAACCTATCTTTCCTCCGACTTGAATACAACTTGAAATTGTCCAATTATCTGATTGTTGACCTTCTTACTCTAAAATTTTAATGCAAACAGGTTTGAAGACTACTTTGCTAACCGTGTGAAGCAGTTGACTTTTACTTTCCCTGAGGACTCTGCAACAAGTAATGGGGCACGGTTCTGGTCAGCTCCCAAGCGTTTTCCCCGCCCCCTCCAGTTCTTGGCCGATGACCCAGGTCACATTAACTTTGTTATGGCAGCATCCATATTGCGTGCTGAGACCTTTGGCATCCCAATTCCTGACTGGGCTAAGAATCCTAAGAAGTTGGCTGATGCTGTTAATAAAGTCATGGTCCCAGATTTCCAGCCGAAGCAAGGGGTTAAGATTGTGACGGATGAGAAAGCCACAAGCCTCTCTGCTGCATCCATAGATGATGCTGCTGTCATCAATGATCTAATAGTGAGGCTGGAAAATTGCTGGAAGAAGCTCCCCCCTGGTTTCCGCATGAATCCAATACAATTTGAGAAGGTCTGTTTCCTTCTCAAAGATGAATAATACATACATGATTACTCATTCTTTTGTTTTATCTTCATCCTGTTTTTGTGGTTTAAGTTTCCTTCTGCCCTTCGGCCAACTTATTAGCTTAGACCTCCACTTTCTTTTTGTAAATGCAGGATGATGATACAAACTACCACATGGACATGATAGCCGGCCTTGCTAACATGAGGGCGAGAAACTACAGCATCCCAGAAGTTGACAAGCTTAAGGCCAAGTTCATTGCCGGGAGAATCATCCCTGCCATTGCGACTTCCACAGCAATGGCAACAGGTCTTGTCTGCCTGGAGTTATACAAGGTGATAGATGGGAAACACAAGTTGGAGGACTACAGGAACACCTTTGCGAACCTGGCACTGCCACTATTCTCCATAGCCGAGCCAGTCCCACCAAAGGTAATAAAGCACAGGGATATGACCTGGACTGTGTGGGACCGATGGATCATAAAGAACAACCCAACTCTGAGGGAGCTGCTGCAATGGATGGAGGACAAAGGACTAAATGCATACAGTATCTCGTGCGGGACTTGCTTGCTCTATAACAGTATGTTTCCTAGGCACAGGGATAGGATGGACCGCAAGGTGGTGGATCTGGCGAAGGAAGTGGCCAAGGTGGAATTACCTTCATATCGGAACCATTTGGATGTGGTGGTGGCGTGCGAGGATGATGAAGACAAGGACGTTGACATCCCTCAGGTTTCTATTTACTTCCAGTAGGTTGTTCTTCGCCCCCTTTTGAGTCCCATCAGTCGTGGAGTTTTAGGATGAAATCAGTTCTCCTTACCAAGTCCTTTGATTCTGGTGTTCGGTTGTTATCCGATTCCATACAGAGATACCTTTACAGTTCACACTTATTTCAGAGTTTCCTACATAAATTGTTAAAAGCCAACACTGATTGCCTGATGTTTAGTCGGTGTAAGTGCTTCAAATTGTCTCTCATGTTTTCACTTGCTGCTATTTAGATGATGTTTCTGAACTACAATACAGATGTCAATGCCATGGAGTCGTCCAAGAAGTTAAATCATAGTTTTTATACACTTAAAACTTATAATTCTTTTGGATGTCTGTCGAAGCAATGTGAATGCTTTGTTCTTGGTAGTCTATTAAATATATGTTTATGAGCAGTTGTAGCGAGTGTTCAATCGTAGCGAGTGAAGCCCGTCACTAGCAGAACTCTTATAATTGGAACAATGTTGGTCTGATGCAGACCCAATGGCGATTAGCCCTCGAATAACATGGGATGTGATGAATGATAGTAGACCTAGGTATCATTTATTACAGTAGTTATGGTTTCAATTTTGTATTTTACGTTGCTGATGATAAAGAGGAAGGAGAGGTAGGTGAAGAGGAAGAAGAGGAGGCTCCCTTGTGTAGGAGGAACTGCGATATGTCATCATATCCCAGGGCTCTAGCCATGTAGAGAGGGGTTGCACCTCTCTTGCTCTTGGCGTTAATGTTGGCTCCTTTGTTTACCAAAACCTTAACTGTCTCTATGCTACCACCTTCGACTGCCAAATGCAATGCTGTGTGACCTTCTCTGTCTTGGCATTCTAAGTCTATGGTTCCGAACTCTATGAGCAAGAAGACTGCATCCTTGTGTCCTTTGATGGCCGCCGCATGGAGGCTGGTCAGACCATACTGGTCGCTGTGGTTTGCCCTTGTGCTGCCGTTTCTTAGAAGCAGCTCAAGAAGCCTGAGGTCCCCTCTTCTTGCTGCTGTTAGCATTGAAGCTCCCTGTTCCAAGATCTCTACTATCTCTTTCTGCAATTACACCAAACGTGTTTAAGCATAGAATGTTCTATAGATGATAATGATCTTAAGCAGACTTTCAATGAAAAACTCCTAATCAAACTTGTTTTCCATCCCCCACCTCTTCGTTTGGATCGACTGCATATAATGACATTATTTGAGGATATGCTGTGGCGGCTGCGGATTAAATTTCACCAATCTCGATAAATTTATACATTTTGTCGGTCGAATCTTAAAGTGAAATATTACTCGATAAATTATAATCTCGATTAATTAATGAATTTTGCTGGTCCTATTAATTTATAGAGATTTAAATAGACCTGGCAAAATCAACCCTAACCCGCCAATCTGGCCCTAATAACCCGGTTTTAACTCGACCTGCCAATTAAACGGACCGAGCTAGGGTTGGGGTTTTTCAACCCCCCAAAAAATAGGGTTGATTTGTGTAACCCGCGAGCCAACCCGCCAAAGCAAACATTAATTAAGATTTTGATCAATGTTTTAAAAACAGGACCGGACAGCCGGTTGAACCAATAAACTGGTGAACCGATAACAAAACAGGGTTGGTTCGACATCAACCCAACATTTTCTTCAAAAATCGGCTTTTTATGATTAAACCAGTCAAACCGGTGACCTAGTCAAACCGCCCGATTTTTTGACTAGGTTAGTTCAGTATACTATGTTTTTTTTTTTTTTTGAAAAATACATTCATAAGATTTGAACCCAGGATACCTAATAAATCTTACAAATCCTTTACTGAATCTACTTTATTGACTATGTGTTATAACTTAATATACTACAATAGTCTGTTTGGACAAGGGATTTGGGAGAGGGATTTTGTGGGGACCAGGGATTTGGGGAAAAAATCATGTTATATTTTTTCTCAAAGTTCCTGGTCCCCACAAAATCCCTTGTCCAAACAGACTACAAGTGAGTTTAATGGTTTTCCAAAATAATGCTATTGTGGAGTTTTGAACACAAGACCTATAGTTAGTTTAAAATCAATTTTGCCAACTGTGCTACATGAGAGGTTATGGTTCATTATCATTTTCTATAACTATGTCGTTTAGTTAACCCACTGGTCAACCCACTAGTCAGACCGGGTTGACCCAACCCAATGCCTTCTCCAGTTTTTAAAACATTGATTTTGATAAAATTATTTTGATTCCACTCATTCTCTCTCTATATAAAACCTTATTTAAGTCTTCATTAAAGCTCCATTCTAATTCCATTTGTTCTCTCTTAATTAAAACCTATTTCTTCTTCTTCTTAATTAAAATTTAATTAATAAAAATTAAAACAATAGAGAAGATTAATATAACTAGGGTTATTAGAGTTAGGGTTAGGGTTACCAGAGTTAGGGCTAGGATTAGAGAAATTGACCCGTTTAATAAACGGTCTAAGGTTAGGGTTGAGGCTTCCTTGCTCGAAAACCCGCCAACACTAACCTTAATAACCTTAACCCTTGCCCGTTGCCAGGTCTAGATTTAAATGTATCTTAGAGGTTAGCTTCGAAATATCTTTCCTCTTCAGGGGCATTTTGGGGCACATGAAGACGGCTCATTTGAGCCTCATTAGTCATAGCAGAGAAGTTACGTAACCAATGTATGGATTGGCGCACGTTAGATCAGATCGTTGCATGTCTGGTGATGGAATTTCATGATTCACTTCATTAAATTTTGGACGTACTACTTACATGTCCTTTGTCTCGTGCAGCCTCAATAGCTGATCGACCACGGACAGCCGTTGGTATTGTGGGGTCCACTCCCATCTCCATTAGCAATTCCACCATCGGACGGTCCCCGTTTTCCACAGATCTATACAATGCTGTCCGGCCGTCTTGGCTTTTAGCGTTCTTATCCGCACCTGCTTCTACCAACACTTTTGCACACCTCAAGTTCCCCTTACTCGCAGCCAAATGCAAAGGCGTACGACCCTTTCTATCTCTACAATCCAACGGTCCTCCTCTCTCGCACGCTTCTCCTATCAATCTTGACAGTTTCTCAATTTGATCAAATGCGGCCGCAGCGTGAATTTCAGTCCACCCGTTCGATAACCCATCTCCATTCAAGTTATCCACTTTCACTCGTTCTAACTCAGTCTTCAACCCGGCTTCCATCAACAAATTAATCATTCTTTCCGAGTTGCATGACTCAGTTGCGACTCGGTAGAGTGACTCAGCATCCCGAGTTGAAAGATCAGCAACAATAGAATTCTGACGCTTAATTATGCTCTTTACTGAGTCAATTTCGCCACCGGAGACGGCGTAGCGGAGAAGAAACAGACCCACGTATGCAACTTTGAGTTTGAGGTTGTGCGTCACTAAATCGGACCTTGAGGAGAACCAAGAGTTGATGGACTCGGACGAGTTGGTGAACTCGGTGAAGGGTGCAGTTTTGATGAGGAATCGGTCGGAAGGTGAGAGAGGGAAAGAGGAAGGTGGGTGGGATTGGGGTTTGAGGATGATTTGGAAGGTGGCGTAGGATAAGGGAGGGATGAGTCCGGTGGGTGGATTTACGAGGAACTTGTGAGGGGAAGAGGTTTGTACTTTGTAGGCAATTGGGGTGGATTTGAGAGATTTAAGGCGTACGTTAGCAAGGCATTTACAGCCCAATTTGAAGTCTATACGTACTTCTTGGTCGGACAATTCAACCAGTCTGTCCATTGAAGTATTGAAACTGAAACTTGAAAATCTAGAGAGAGAAAGAGAGAAGTTGGAGATTTGGAGTACTGATGAGTGGGGGAGATAGTTGATTACTTATTCATTAACTTGGTCTTGGTGGGCCATATCGAATGTATGTCTTTTGTGGACCAGATCAGTTTTTGATCGGATGGTTGAGATGTAAAGATAACGTCGACGAGTGGATGATGGATGGGGTGTTTTGTCACAGGTGTTTGGAAAGTGCAGTCCCGTGACCATCCCATTTGTCTCTCTCATCTTTAGAGTGTGAATTTGATCACCCAATCCTAAGGTGGGTGATCTATCTCCATGTGGGCCTCTCGTAGGCCTATATGCTCATCTAAAACAGGGAAATAAGCAATGGCTGAGCCCTTGGGTCCAGAGTTTTGAAACCTAGTCTGGAGCGAAGCCCAACTTGTATAAATCTGTAAGGGAAATTTTAAAGGCACCCCGGAAATGTTATTGGTTGGACTTGGTCAATTTGGTTTGACTCCTCCATTACTAGTTACAGTTTCCATTTTGGTCAAATCACTTCATTATGTAAAACTTTTTTCCCCATTTGAAAGAAGAGGGCATTGGGTCTTCCACTCGTCCAAAAAATCATTCAATAAATTCTTTGTCAGGTATTCCCAAATGTTTCATAACATATTTTAAGGCTGCCAATAAAATTCAAGGACTGCCAACAAAAAATAAATGCAAATTTGTGTTGGGGTTAGAAGGGGTGACCTATAACGGAGGATTGCCAATAAGATTTTGGAGGGTGCTTATAAAACAACTCATTCTACAAAGAGGCAGGATCATCGGATCAGCATACAATGTTAATTATACATTGGTTTAACAAGCTTTTGGGTCTATCGGATTTTGCTGAACGAGTGGTCTAGATTAGAGCAAATGCTACGGTTACCTGTTTGAAGCGTCTCGATACATTTTACTTTTGGTGGACTCTGTTTAAAACATCCCCATTGCACCCCTATTCATGAAGGAGGATGATATAAAGACTGATTTTTTAGGGTTACTATTCACCATATATATAGATCCTCATATCCATAGATCGGTTGTTTTAGTACTTCTAATCTCCTCAAATTAGGCTTTTTCTTTTCTTTTTTTTAAAAAAAAAACTTTATGCATCCTTTTTATCGATGATTTCAACAAACTTTTGATAGAGTTAGAAGTATTATAATAGACTGATTTTCGTCACTTGCAATGGTCTGCATAGTAGGGAGAACCATCATAAAAATTCAACCGTTAGATCAACTCTTTGTTAGCCCCCACATAATTAGGATGCAATGAGGATGTTCTGAATGGGGCTGCAATATCCATCCTCATAATAAATAGGTTCAAGTTAATTTCGAGTTTTAAGTATAAATATGGACCTTGGATTCCTTGTTATTAATCCAAGCTTTCTATCCTTCGTGAGAAAAAGAACTATTTTTCATGTAAAACTTTTCAGAAATCCAAACAAGTACTGTTTTTATCCTGTACATGAAAACGAACTGGCCTACTTGCATGTAAAGAGGTACAAATTAATCCCACTGTCCATCAAAATTATCTGCAACATTCTTGACATTTTCGCTTGTAAAAACAACTAAACAAGTAAGTAACCACCCTTCTTCAAAATCCTAAAGCTTCACAATTATATGTTCAATACCGGCAGTAAATAATACTAAGTATTGAACCTAAGATTTCGCGCAGGTACGATTGGGTCGTGTTCATTCGTTCCAGTTTATCGTCTGCGGATTTAGTAGAATTGGAACTTACGGAATAAAGCGATCCCTGATTGCGTTCGTGGGATTGGTCTCTACTTATTAACTTCAAAAACTAACTATATTTTAAAATATTAATAATTAACCACTGACATATATTAACACTTAAAAAAATAAAAAACCCAAGACCTCACACATATGGAGAGGCATTGCCCAATTATAAGTAAATGTAAGGAGGTAAAAGAGAAGAATAATCACCAATGGAGATAGAGAAAGAACATTGTCATCACCAATGGGGGCAGATAAGCGCCCACCACCAACCGGCAAAGAAAAGGCACCTTGAGTGACACAGAAAACTCACTATTAAGGCAAATAAAAACTACCAACTTGTAAACACCATATGACCAACGAAAAGAATACACAAAAACTCCTATTTTCTTATAAAATTGTTCAAAAATAATTGCATAAGAAAAATCCATAGCAATACCCATAACTGTGAGATTCAACCTTACAACCATGGTAAACAACGGTTGGTACATTAGGCATTTTAATATGGAAAATGTTTTTGGGGCCGGCCCATAAATCTGTCCATCTAAATAGATTGAGATGGCACTTTCAATCCACCACCTATTATGTATTTGTAGAGTCCACACAACTAACTGTTTTACACAAATAGTGCAATGAAGGTACCACATGGATATATGAAATGGCCAGTCCTAATAGCATTTCTCTTTTAATATTGGGCAAAATATCTTGTAACCTCAAATAAAGATAATTATTATTCACCAATCAGTGAGTCCAAAAATTAATCCTTTCTTAATAATGCACCTACTAGTCCACTTTGGGGGACTCGTTCATAGCCCAATTCAAAACCCAGTCTCGTTTAGACACTACATCGAACACCTTTTAGGGATTAATCATTCTGTTTGATTTGATTTATATTATATTAGGCGATTAAATTGATCATACAAATTGATCATACACAGTGAAGGGAGGATGGGGGCCATGACGAAGAACTACACCGGTTATGATACTCAAATAAGTGGAACCAGAATTGGAATAATTGGTTCCATTTCTAGTCGGTTCTTGGCAATTCACTCTGCATTCTCTAATATCTCATTTTTTATATCAAAGTTCCTAGAACCGGAACCGATTAGGAATACAAATAATTCCCATTCCCGTACTAAAATATAAATAGAACCGGAACCAGAAAACGGTTCCGGATCGGTTTCCCGGGAAAACGTGTAGCAATTGACAAACCTAAATAAGGGTTTTTAAGAGCCTCTTAATCTTCTTCTCCTCTTTAACTCTGTAATAAAACCGATCTCCTTTTTATAACCAACCGACTTAACAACCCCCAACCCCCGCTTCCCCTCCTTTCTCTCTCCTCCGTTTTCCCCCGCAAAGTTTTTTTATTTCTTCTTTATCTCTCTGTCTTCTTTCTCTCTCTAAAACTCTTTCTCTCTCTAAACCTCTTTCTGTCTCTGCATCCTGCAACCCCACTAACAAAGAAAAAAAGGAAAAGCCGAACCCCCATCAAAACCTGCAACTTCCACTTTTGCAGTTCCCCCCATCTCAACCTAACATAACCTTCATTTTAAGCAAAACCCCCCTTCTTCAAACCACTCCCCACCCCCATTCTCATCTCTCCTCTGTTTCTCTCTCTAAATTTCTTTCTTCTCTCTCATGTGGCAATCGTGGGGGAAATCACCGGGAAAGGTTCACACCTCATCCAGAAAATTCTCTTGTTCTTCATTTAAAGACATTGAAAATCTCTGTAGGAAAGAATCAGATCAACCTCATCAAATCAAGAAACCCTCTGTTTTCCATCGAGTTCGTATCGCTACATCTATCCTTCGTTCTTGGTCATCAACTCAAAATCAAGAACTCAACGTATCTGAACCGTCCATTTCCCTTCCTGATTCAGAAAAACGCATTGTCATCTACTTCACAAGCCTTCGTGTCGTTCGTAAAACGTTTGAAGATTGTAGAACTGTTCGATCGATCTTTAAAGGTTTCCGGGTCTCAATCGATGAACGAGATCTATCTATGGATGCTAGGTTTTTAGAAGAATTAAAGGGGATCTTGGGGAAAAAGAAACAGCTGACTTTACCTAGGGTTTTCATCGGTGGGAGGTATATCGGTGGCGCCGAAGAAATCAGGCAGCTTCATGAAACGGGTGAGTTGAAGAAATTCATTGAAGGGTTTCCTGTAGCTGAATCTGGGGTTTGTGATGGATGTGGTGGGTATAGATTTGTTCTCTGTGATCAATGTGATGGTAGCCATAAATGTTTCATGGAGAAAGGAGGTGGGTTTCGAAGCTGTTCATCTTGCAACGAGAACGGTCTGATCAGGTGCCCTTCTTGTTCTTCTGTAGCCCTTTGATCCATTGAATCAAACCCCATGAGAGGGAAAAAAATTTAGAAAAAACCCATAAACAAAAGCAAAAAAAATGTTAATTTTTTCACCTTTTTTCGCACTTTAATTCCTCATTTGAGTAAGAAGAAGGGTTTTTTTTTTAACTTTTATCTCTAATATCTTTTTTTTTTCTTGAGGGGATTTGATTCTATGTATCCAGTTCTATGTTTCCATAAATGTGAATGGGGATCATAGAAACTTGACCTTTGTACTGATTATTGAATAGGGAACTAAATATATTATTTAGATTTTATTAATGTGTCTCACATGGAAAGTCTTTGTACATATATATTGAGCATTCTTGTATAATGTGAACGTGTTGATGTGATTCTTTCTACATTTTGTACAGTTGGATTAGGGTGAGGTGGGTCCCACAGATGGAGATTTGTGGGTTAGGGTTTGAGAGATGAGATAGAGAGCGAGGGGGAGAGATTTTATTGAATTATCACAACAATCAGATCAGTTTATATCTTTTTAAGGTGGGGATTAAATCTAAGAAAAGGAGTTAGTTAGTTATAAGAAAATGGATGGTTGTGATGATGCATATCATGTTGAATTCACTGATGACTTTATAGTTGGGGGTGAGTGGTCCTACATCTGCAATGTTGTTGTTTAAGAAGACATCAATCATGATAAAAAGGGTGGGCACGTGAAGGTTGTTAATGAGTCAAGACTTTCATGCTTTTTTGTTAATTTGTTCGTCAGGACATGGAGTACCTGGGTCCAGCACATTTGGAGTGGATTAGGATATGTGAGAGAAAATGTTTTTTTTTTTTTTTTCTTGGGAGGGGTGACCTCGGCTCCTCCTCCTTGGCGATGACTCGGGGGTGGGGGTGACCTCCTCGGCTTCATGACTCGGGGAGGGAATAATTTTTGAGAGATGATCTTTTCACCCTGCAGTCATATCCACGGACCACGGATCCTAACTCAACTTTTAACTCACAAAGATGATTCGAGGATTTTTTTTTTTTTTTTAAGTGTCGATCTATATAACATCTGTAGAAGCGATTGAGAATTAGCAGTAAAATTTCAAATAAATTTTTAAGGGATTAAAAATTTTAGAACAATATAATTTTATTTTTGTGGGTTGAAGAGGTGAGAACTTCAACTTGACCACGAACTAGTACTTGGGTCAGAATGTAGTCCAAGGGTCCCCATAGCATTACTGTTGTTCAATAAAGAGGAATTTGTTTTGGATGAAGTTGGAATAATGCTACTTGGACAAATTCGAGCAACAAATCAGAGGTTGACATTCCATGTCACCCCTGATTTATGGTCAGATTTGACGGGGCGGTTAAAGGTAGGTCTAGCTGCAAATCAAGGGGAGGACATGTGATTTGCCAAGCCTTGATTTGTTGCTCATATTTGTCTAAGTGGCATTACTTCTGAAGTTAACAAGGATATCCATATTCCACTGATAAATTGTTCGGGATCCTAAGTTTAGCTCGAAAAAATTAAAGCTAGACGTGGCAGTGAGTTAGGATTATGGTCGACTTTAGGCGGGTTAACTAATCAAACTTATTAACCTTAACCTTAACTAATTTATGAAATAGGTTATTTTTTCAAATTTTTTTCTGAATATTTTGACATTTTTTTACATGTTCGACCTTAAACTTGACATTTTTTCACATGCTTAATCCTAACTTCAACTCGTTTAACTATAGGTTGAGTTAGAGTAGGATTGGAACAAGTTAGGGTTTTGGTGACCCGCGAGTCAGGTCTAATTTAAGCCTAATTTGTTTAGCCATATACTAGTGGACAACATGTACACATTCAATTTATTATGATAGAAGAGATGGTGCTATACTTTTGAGATCTAGGGTATCCAGGTCTCTTAGAGCACCCGACTAGTTCCTAGGGTGTGAGCAGACCTCTCTATCCACACACAACCGGTTAAAATCTTATTGTGGGAGTGACCATCAGGAGGATCGATGGTGCTATACTGATATGTAATCGTCATAGATGCCCTCATAAAGGTCTTTGCTAAAAAAACTAAAAGGGTCGTTTACTCGTTTATCCCTAACATTTTAATTATAAAGTTCGATTTGAAAGATCAATTATTTTTGAAAAAGTAAGGATAAATTTTGGTGTACATCATCAGTACATGGGATGTATTAAATGAATAATTTGTTGTATTCTCTAATCTGAGTTGATGCCTAAAAGTAGACCTGGCAACGGGTTAGGGTTAGGGTCGACCTTAGCCGAGTTGGCGGGTTAACGGGTCAATATTGCTCAACCTTAACCCTGACTCGTTTAATAAACGGGTCAGTTTTCCAAACCCTAACTCTAGGCGGGTTGACCCTAACGGGTTGGCGGGTTAACCCTAACTAAAATTGAAAAATTTTAAAGACCATTTATTACTCATTAATCATTATTTTAAAGTTAAAACTCATTAATTAGATTAAAATTTGTCAAATTTATTAGTTGAAAGATTAAATTTCTAACTAAAACTTAAAAATTAAAAATTATTTATAAAAAAAATGAAACTAAAGTGTTATTTTTTAAAAAAATTATAATTCACGGGTTGGCAGGTCACCCGCGGGTTGGGCGAATTGACCCTACTGACCCGCGGGTCCAAAAATGTCAACCCTAACTCTATCTATTTAGTTGCGGGTTAGGGTCGACTTTGGCAGGTCGGGTTAGGGTCAGGTTGCGCGGGCTGGGTTACCCGTTGCCAGGTCTACCTAAAAGCCATTTTTGGTTGTTCTTTAGAGCATTTAGTGGGATCCCTTAACCATTAGATCTAAATAATTTTTCACTAGTTGATGGATCTTTAAGGGAGAGATGATTAGATAGTTGCGTGGCTGTTAGATAATAGAGGCGGTCATCTGATAGTTGGTTTAATCATCATATGATCGTCAAATTTCAAAAATAATTAAAAAGTGGGTCAGATGAGTGTTTGACACATTAAAAGTGCATGTTAGCTGAGACCATCAGATTGTGCATGCCATGTCTTCATCATCTTTCCACTAATAGTGACAAGGGATTTGGGGGAGGAATTTTGTAGGAACCAAAGATTTGGTAGAAAAATCATTTTACATTTTTCCTCAAAATTCCTGGTCCGTACAAAATCCCTCCCTAAAATCCCTTGTCCAAACAAACTATAAATATTTACCTTTCACCTCTAAACTTATAGATTCATGGGTTAAGAGGTTGGATTTAGAGATTCCCACGATATAGAATTTATGGGATGTGGAGCTACATGTGATAACAGTAACATACACTTACCTATTATACCAGCTGCTGGTTCGTCAACCGTGACTGTGGTAGCTCTTCAATTACAATTAGATTAGATTTTGGAAAATACATCATAATCATCATTTTTCATATTCTTTTCTTTAGTGGTCAACGCTAGATCTCCAGGTCCTCTCTCTATGGGAGTTCTATAGATGACAAAAAAGATGGATGCGTCCGGTTTACTCCCTATGTGAAAATGCTACAAGCATTTTGGATTTGCAATTTTACTAATACTTCTGATTATTTTTATTTAAATTAGACTAAAATTAGACAACCTCGCTCTGACCGTGTTTTTAGACAGATGAAAGGAAGAGGAGAAGGCGGCTTTTTAGAAGAGTCAAAAGTCAAAACCCCAACGAAGACCAGGAGATCCCATTAAAAAAAAAAAGAGAAGAAAGAATGAATGAATGAATGATGAAATTGCGGGAACCAACGTCTAATTCTGATTTCTTAATTTCACCGCCCGCCCCTATCAGAAGAAGAAGATTAATTAAAGGGTCTTGTTAACGTGTGCCCTAAGGGCACCCGATAAGGTTATTTTGGAAGGAGTTTTTTTACAAGTTCGAAGTCTTCAAATTAGCTGAATTTTTGTAGACATAATATTATTATTATTTATAAGATGTCCACAAAAAATCAGCTCAATCAGAAATATCTAACCCTCCAAAAAAATCACTTTAAATGTAAGCCGTTCATTCACACTATTAAAATTTAAATTAAGTGTTTGTGGTGTTAGAAGGTGCTAGAGGTCTCCAATTGAACTGATTTTTTTAGATATGGTCCAAATAGTATAAATAATATACATATCCAAAAATCAGTCCATTTTGACAACCTTAAGAAACTAAACAAAACACAAAACCTAAAAACTTATCATGTGCCTCAATTAAATCCCCCGTTTACTATTCTTCTAAAAAAATTCCATTTTATTTATGAGATCATTTTCCCAGAAAAAGATATGCCACCCACGTGCTTAATTACTTGAGTACTAATTTAATGATCGGTTAAATAGCCGATATCCGTTTTAAACTTCTCTATAGAAATTCTAATGATGTTGCATGCTCAGGCCTATGGTCCAGTGGTTTCTGTCAAAATCTGAGGATCCATACCCCAGATTTTAAAATTATATGGGCTGCAAGTCTAGTGGGGTTCTTCTGAATTTTGAGGAGCCAAACATGGATGCATTAAATGGGAGGGCAAGCAGAGAGAGAGAGAGAGAGAGAGAGAGAGAGAGAGAGAGATTAGAGTGGAATACTTTATTGCTTCGTGCGCCAATCATTCCAGCAAACAAGCCGTTCCCTTAACCGTCCTCAAACGTAAGGAAGCTTTGGAGTATCCGGAGATTTGAGGAGCCCAATAGAGGGCTCCATTCCTCAAATTCCAAAGATTGAAGAACCTACTGGGCCCTTTATGCTGTGCTTAGTAATTTGGTATCCAGTAAATTTTGGTGAAAATTTACATCAAGAATTTTATTGTATGTATTTTAATTGTAGTTATATAAGTGCAAACATTATACTAAATTGTAGTGGATATCTACATAAATTTGATGAAATAGAGTGTGAATATTTATATGCATAAAAATGATTGCATTGATAAGAAAATTAAAAAGTGTGCAAAATTATCGAATGAAGTTGGCGTCAAAACTACTTAAAAAAAAA
>MVGT01004544.1:697579-714588 GCA_002174775.1 Macleaya cordata | reverse complement strand
TTGGATATCCAGAGCTAAGTAACCAGAGCGTGGGTCGAAGTGGGAACGAAAGTGAGAGCGGGAGCGTCGGAGCGACCGATTAAAAAATGTTCTTAGTTCTAAAATACTTTCGGAGCGGAAGAGTAGTTCGGAGCGAGAGCGCGACGTTCCGAAGTGGGAGCGTCACCCCTATACTAAAGTTTCGATTACTAAGGTCCAAACGCGTTACGCGTATTACCATCCACGCACGTGACAAACTCATTTTGCCCCTATGTGTGTGTGAGTTGACAAATTTTGCGACACGTTATTATCAAAAAAATCAATTTGTATATGATGCCACTTGTAGATGAATCCTGGACTAATATGATCTGAACATTGAGGAGATTTTCTATACACAAAATTAGTCCTTGAATCAAATTTGAGTGAGCTCTAAAATTAGTGCAAATAGAGTGTAAATTAAATATAAATAAAATAGATATTGAGTCCACTGATAACGATGTATAATCAGATGTGATCTAGACGTCGATGAGATCATCGTCCAAAAAAATTAGCCCTTAGATCAACTTTATACGACCCCATTGGAAAGTGTATAAATAAGGTCATAGGACACAACATGTATTTGTAAAAAGTTAAAAATAAAAGAAAGAAATAGAGTGAGTTCGAAAATAACTTACAAAAACTAGAATTTTTAGAGAAAGAAAAAGACAATTTTTATGTGTTTTTCTATGAAAACAGATTGCCAATTTATAGCATAAAAAATTAATACGAATTGAAGAGAGGGCAATAAAGAGAGAATTAAAAACAGACCCAGTCTTTGATTAATTAGGGCTTTTAAGGGTTTGAACCCAACACATACATGTTGGGATCCCATAATTTTATCACTAAACTTATGACAATTATATATGTATAAAACAATTATTTTATAAATATACTCAACACTATCTACTTGATTTTGTTAATTGTTAGCATATTAAGGTATATGCCGATTTTGAACGACCCTCATGGATTCAATTCTTAACTGATTTTTCCATTTCAAAAGAAAGACCCTGATAGGCTGATAGATTCGGAAGGTGCATGCGATAAAGGAGGCAAAGAAGAGTTAACTGTGGGGACCACAAAGCCACGTGTGCTGGCCAAGTGGGCACATGACGTGGAGTACTAGGGGCTATGTCAACTTTCGGCATGGAAGGTCCCTAAGGTTGACGTTAGATTAAGAAGTTATAATTTAGAAAGAGTTTCTATTTCCTTAGGTTTCATTATATGTTAGGAAGTTTCTAATTACTTTTTAAGTAGGTTTCTTTTTATAGCTTCCAAATTTTATTAGAATTGGAAGTATGCAGACTATATAAGTTGTTTTGGACGTGAGAATTTAATAGAGAAGATTAGTTTATTATGGTAATTTTAATTGTTTGCTTGAGAGTTTCTGCTGGCCTCTGGATAAGAATTTTAGGGTTCTTATCATAGACACTGATTTTACTTAATGAGAGCGGATATATGGCCCTGTCTATATGGCCCAATCTTAGCCTCTCAATCCTGACCGTTCGTGTAGGGATATGTGTACGCTCGGATCTGTCGCTCACATGGCAACTCAAAGCTCTTTCCTAGTCGGCTAATACTGATTTATTCGGCTTGGCTCCTCGAAAATCGGAAAACACGTTAGTATTTTTCTTTCCCACATTCTCCTGTCTCCCTCTTCACTCTTTCTTCTCTAATTTCTCTCTCTCCTCGTCACTTAACTTTCCCAAACTAACACAAAACCAGTTGCTTTCTCTCTCTCCTCTTCACTTACCTTACCAGCGTACACGTCAGTTCGTCGGCTTGGCCCCTAACAGAGAGATGGGAGATGAGAGATCTGATCGGGTACACTGTAAAGAAGAAAGTATCACCGCCAGTTCGTCGGAGTTCGCCGGAGGTATTTCTTCTTCCTCTCTCTCTTCCTTTGCTTTCTTTTTCCCTCTTTTAGTTGAAACCCTTAAATCTGTTTTTTTTTTTTATTTCCTTTCAGAGTTGAACCTAACCTAACTGAAGGTTCGTCAGTTCATCGGAGTTCGCCTCTCTCTCTCTCTCTCTCTCTCCCTCTCTCCTTTTTTTTCTAACCCAGATTTGAACCCTTCTTCACACGCCTGAGTTCGCCGGAGTTCACGGGAGTTCGCCGGAGTTCACGGGAGTTCACCGGAAAAGGTACATCTTCTCCTTCTCTCTCCTTTCATTTTCTCTTTTCCGGTCCTGAATTTTTTCTAACCCAAAAAAAAAATTCTTTTTTTTTTTTCAGATTTGGACCCTTCTTCAGTCATCGGAGATCGCTGGAGTTTACCGAAAAAGGTATATCTTCTCTCCCTCCTTTCATCTTTCTCTTTTCTGTTTTTTTCTGTAACTAAAAAAAATATTTTTTTGCCATCTTCATCCCTGTTTTTTTTTTTGTAACATAAGTTCGTTTTTTTTTCTGTAACATAAGTTCGTTTTTTTTTAAATAATCTAAAAACCTGTTTTTTTTTAACGAAAGGTCCGGGTTCAGTGCAAAATTTTTATTTAATTCATTTATATATTAAATAGAATTAACCATTATCAACATCTGACCAAAATATTTTGTTTTTTTTCGTGTTTTGTTTTTTGGTTGCCATGCTGATAGAATCACATCATACATGGTCGACACAATTTTTTAAACCTATTCAGTTTGATTCTTCACTCTGCAAAATGATAACATGAAAATTGCTAAGTTAGTGAGTATTTTTACACATAAGACCTTTAGTTGTACTTTTTGGGCCATCAAATTCTTATTATGCATCAGTATTTCGACAATGAAAATTGCTATGCTTAAATGATAACAAGAAAATTGCTAAACTACTTGGATTTATTGGAAAGACAGTATCTATATGAGATGGTTCCTTTACCCTTACTCTGAATAATTTAGGGTTACTAAATAATTATGGGGCCTATGCAGGTCATATCTTATTGTTCTCAATGTCTCCAGTAGAGTTTGAGCATGACAACGTACCGTGCATATGTGGTGAAGGTTTTTGCATATTCAATATGTCGCATACGAAAAACAATCCTCGTCGTCCATTCGTAAAATGTCCTAACGCGGTTTGGTTGGAATTATTTTCTTGATTTGAAATTAAAATGTC
The DNA here is from genome assembly GCA_002174775.1 of Macleaya cordata. Lineage (NCBI taxonomy): Eukaryota > Viridiplantae > Streptophyta > Magnoliopsida > Ranunculales > Papaveraceae > Macleaya > Macleaya cordata. The sequence goes on along the minus strand of MVGT01004544.1, from coordinate 711,484 downwards.
GATGAATGAAATTTTTTTTGTATTACTATTTTGAGAACTATATCTGTCACTAAATAGATCTTCCCAAGCATTGGTTGTGGATTTTGGTGTTGGTTTGATGAGCTACGTCTTTGTCGATGCGAAGAGGCCATTTGCAAATTAAGGACCTCAAAGCTATCACATAGTTTCGGGAAGAAGTTCTATTGTTGCCCACTGTCAAAAGATGATGTATGTCATGAGGTTTTTTTCTATATATGTTATGCCATTCAATCTCTTCTTCTAAGTTTTATTTTTTTGGCAATGTTGAACAGGGCACAAACCGAGGTTGTGGGTACTTTGCTTGGTATGTTGATTTGCATGGCGGGTCCTCTAAGAAGACAATGCAACACGAACCTTCAACATCAAAGGAGAGAAAAAAGACACTAGATGATTTAAGAAAGAATGTAGAAGTGGAACTTCGAATAGCAGAGGTGGAGCATCGAGCAACAGAAAGAACTGTTGAGTTTTGTAATTCTATTTTAGAAAAATTAGATGCTCTTAAGATCGATTAAAAAAAAGTAAGCAATGTAATCTTGTAATAGACTATGATATTCTGTAATGTTTCCATGAAACTAAATTTGTGTAATCTTGTAATAGACATTTAAAGTAAGTAATATATCGAGAATTTTTGAATTTCTGCTGTGGTTTTTTCTTTCAGTTATACATATCTCTTTGTTACTTCCCATCGACAAAGACGACTTGTAGTTGTTCTCTAGGACATTTAACAAGTAGCAGCAAACATCATCAACAAATGATCAACATTCCTGCAAGCAGACCAAACTTCAACTACTGTTTATGAAATCATGACATAGAATTGAACTTTCTGCAAAGCCATAAAATAAAATTTGCCTTCTTTCCATTTATCTACTCAACCATTTTACACCCATAATTCTCCTCAAGAAAAACAAATAACAAGAGGACGCAAAACCAACATACAAATACCATATCTAGTTTCACATTAGCCTGTCACACATTAAAATAAGACCATGTTTCAACATAAGACCTTTAACACATCAAAATAAGACCATGTTTCAACATAAGACCCTCAACACATCAACATAAGACCCTCAACACATCAAAATAAGATACATGTTTCAAAATAAGACCCTCAACACATCAAAATAAGATCCGTGCTTTTAAATTTCTTCTCATGTGCGCTGCCTCCTTTTGCAAAAATCCTTGTCCATTTCTTTTGGTTATCAGCAGATTATCAACAAATTCTTCTCATGTAACAAAAATCTATGTTTCAAAAATTGCCCCTTTGCCTCCTTTATCTACTCAACCATTGAAACTAATCTCACCTTAAAAAATTCCAACCATTTTCTGCACCATCGTGGTTTAAATCGACTGTAGATGATTCTAACCCATTTGTATTTACACCCACATCTGAAAAAAAAAATCCATGAGGCAAAAAAAAAAAACACAAAAAACACAAAAGATGCAAGACACCAAAAGTAAAAACACAAGTAAATTAAAACTGATAAATTCATTACGTAACTTAATACATTTACCTGTGTCATTAAGTTCGAGTGTAGCACATTTTTTTCTCTTGGGGAAATTGCGTCTGTTGTGCCCTGAGATTTTACAAGTTTTACAAGTTCTCGTGCTTTCTTTTGACTTCTCTAACCCACTCTTCAATCGGCCTGAGCTGCCTCTAATATCTAATGCAGTTTCCTTTCCTTTAGCCTGTGGTCTTCCTTTTGTTTGGGAGATATTAGGATCTCTCAATATTGGTTGGGAACAAATTCCAGATGCTTCGGTGGAAGGGTTGTGGGTGTCTTCTTCTGGAAGTCTTATAATCTCTAAATCTTTGATCTTGGAAAATGCATCCCATAGACAATTCATTACAACTGTTGATGCTTCATTAGAACTACCTGCTAAATATGCTAATTGTGTTGATAGTCGACATATTTGACTTATCCTCATGGCATCTGATCCTTTGTGGCGGTCGTGCATTGGAAAACCTTCTACACCGATGACATCAACTCTATTCGCATCCTTAGTCCATCTTTTCATTACGAACAGGGATGGAATCTCATTCAAAAAAAGATGTTAAAACATGGCAAGCAAGTGTTTGCATGGTAGTCCCATAAATTCAAAGAGTTGGCATCCACAACCACCCACTTTTGACGTCACATTAAATTTTACAAAGAATGCCTCATGCCTACCAGCCATAGATTGAACTTTCAACTTCTTATCGTCGCCATCAATCTCAACCACATCAACTCGAAAATGGTATACTTCATCAAACTCTTCCTGAAATTTGTTAAACATATTTCTAGTGTAAATTTTAGACGCATGTCTCAACAAAAAATGCCCACTAGAAGAACACGCTCCTTGTGCCGTGAAACAAAATCTTCATCCCTTTCAGTGACATAAATCGTATCTACAGCATCTTCAAACTTTGTAACGAACTCTTCTCGGCTAAGGATTTGGCTGCAGGAGGCATATGTCTATAAGATCTCATACAAATACGCTTCGATGGAGTAACCAGAGAGTGGTTATGTTCATCCTCAAACCCAGTAACCTTCCATTTGCCTAGTTCTAGGTCGATGTAAATAAGTAACCTAGCCTTGCAATTTGTCTTAGTTGTGGATGTATTCCTCCTTTTTTTTTCAATGAGGCTTTTGTGCACTCCTTCCCGAGCACATACAAATGTGGCCCTAGTTATTGTTGGTCCACGCAGTGTTCTATGTATTGTTCTTTTTCGTACACAAAAACCATTATCCTTTCCATAGTCTACATAAAAAAGGAATGCTTCATCAATAGAAGAAAAAAGCATACCAATATATGGTTTCTTTAATTTTTCTGGAGTTGGTGGCGGGGTCGAGCAAGTATCCTTAGTTTGAGTTGCATCCTCATCTAACTCTTCAACACTTTCAACATTTGTCATTTTCCTACCAAAATATATAAACAACAAATATAAAGTTAGCAAAACTTCTAAGAGACCTTGATGTAATAAATTAGAACAACCAAAGTTATAAACAAGAAGTAACTTAGGTATTTAGTGTGGGTACGACAAACATAGAAAACTTACACCTTTAGAAGAAATTAATGAAGATTTATATAAGTTGAAGAATGAGAGGGGATTAGTAGAAAAAACTGATCTCATTATTCATGACTCTTTGCCATTGGATTTGAGCATTTAGACTTCGACATAGGTCTCACTAAAATTTAATACTTTAGGTCCCTAATAATGAAATCCATGTTCAGCAAAAAGTATAATCAATTCCAAAGAAAAAAAAAGTTCAAAAAAAGAAGTACTGAAATAATAAAGCTTAGCTCTTCCACACAGATTGATCCTCAGAAAAAAAAATAGTTCAAATAACTGACTATGCTGTGATTCTATCAGAGTAAGAGTAAATGAACCATCTTATTATATAGTTCAAACAGCTAAAGCTTAATAAACAAAATTTAAAATTTTCAGAGTAAGAGGAACCATCGTCGAAATACAACTAAAGGTGGGCAGTCCACTAACTTAGCAATTTTCATGTTATCATTTTGCAGAGTAAAAAATCAAACTGGACAGGTATGCTGTGATTCTATCAGCATGGCAACCAAAAAAGAAAAAAATGAGCTAATTTCAGGTTTCTACATTATTTAAAAAAACAAAATACATTGGTCAGATGTTGATAATGGTTAATTCTATTTAATATATAAATGAATTAAATAAAATTTTTGCACTGAACTTTCACCCAGACCGTTTGTTAAAAAAAATAGGTTTTTAGATTATTTTTTTTAGTTAGAGACAAAAAAAACAGAAAAGAGAAAGATGAAAGTAGAGAGAGAAGATATACCTTTTAACGGCAAACTCCGGCGATCAAATCTGGAAAAAAAATAAAGAATTTTTTTTTGGGTTAGAAAAAATACAGGACCGGTGAACTTCGACAAACTCCGGCGTCTGGAAAAGGGTTCAAATCTGGGTTAGAAAAAAAAGGAGAGAGAGGCGAACTCCGACGAACCTTTAGTTAGGTTAGGTTCAACTCTGAAATGAGAAAAAAAAAAGCAGATTTAGGGTTTCAACTAAAAGAGGGAAAAAGAGAGAGAGGGAGGGAGAAAGAGGGAGAAGAAATACTTTGAGTTCGACTCCGGCGAACTCCGACGAACTGGCGGTGAGGCTTTCTTCTTCACAGTGTACTCGATCTAATTTCTCGTCTCCATCTCTCTGTTAGGGGAAATGGCTTTTGGTGAAGGTGAAATGGGATGCAGAAGAAAGAGAGAAGGATTAATTAGTGGGAGACAACTCTCTGACAGAGAAGTACACTTTCTTCTCTTTTCGAGGATAGCAAGCCGACTAAGCCGGATAGCCGATTAGGAAATAAAGTTAGAGTTGCCACGTCAGCGAGAGATCTGAGCGTACACCTATACCTAAACGGACGGTCAGGATGGAGAGGCTTAGATTGGACCATATAGGAGGGGCCATATATCCGTTCTCTTACTTAATTACATTCTATAATGCTAACCTTTAACTTGAACCTGTGAAACTAACTAATAATAATTCTGTGATTTATTTAAGATTCCCCATTTTATCTTACGTGATTAGAAATCAAAATCATCACTGTTTCAAGTACCAAATACCCTAAATTTGTCTTATATAACATTCAAATTAACTTCATAAATTTTGAACAATTTACTCATTTGTTAATCTAATATCTACCAAATTTTGTCTTAAATTGAGTTAGCTTTACCAGATATTGCCTGTTGTATATATCTTGTTGGTTGTTGATGAGTATCTCATCACCGTTGATTTTGATCAGACGGTGATGAAAGCTGGTACATATTTCCATCAATTCCCTTAAATAAGGTGTGATGATCATAATCCCAAATAAGAAAACCCAAACGTTTTATCCAGGCCAAGTACCAACCTTTAGATGGGTATCATTGGTTTGAGTCTAGATGAAGTTGGAACATCAAACACATGATCTTTTTCGAAACAGAGAATCATTTTTTCCTCCATACTTATCTCTAGTTTTCAGACCAGGGAAAGAGCCATAACAAAAGTCATGAACTAAATTTTCCCAAATCCATTATTTTTGTTTTTATGGTCTGACGTGGCAACTTTTTTGGATGACATGGCAGATGATGTCATTATTAACGACAATAAAAGGAAGAAAGACAAATAAGTTGAGAGAGTCCTTCAAACCTCATTTCCTATAACCTTTCCACTTGGCATTTTCACAAATATTTTATTGATTGGGATGGATGAAAATGAAATGTTTCAAATTCCCAATTTAAAAGGTTTTCTTTTTTAGAATATCAAATTATTTTCAGGATGTGATGGCAAAGAATGTTAGACAAAAATGAAGATGTATTAAAAACCCTAGAAGTTGCGTCATTCCCTCCCTCTTAACCGAACTTTTTGTTTCTTTCTTCCTAGAATTTGTTTATAGATTCTTCTTTCATTTTAGATTCTTTTTAGATATATATACATCCATATTATTTTTATCTTTAGTTCTCATAAACAGAGAAGATATGGCCCCTTGTATCCTATAAAGAGAAAATCAAAAAAACATATATCCTTTAGGTTCGTTGAGATGAAAATTATAAGAACGGTAGTTTAAAATCAGTTATTTTTTTTTTGCTTTATATCCTATGCACACAATTTAACTAAGGTTCAAGGGATATGCTTAATTTTTGAAATATTTTAAAGACATATCAAATTAACCATAAAAATAGGGGGAATGTTAGTTTCTACCTCGAGTTGTTGTTGTTGCGTCAAGGGAAAATTGTACGCTGTAATTATAGACTGCACGATAAAAAAAGTCAAGTAATATAGAAATTGTTGAATTTCAAAGTAGTAGTTATATATATATATAATTATATTTTCATATGTGTGAATTGCGAAAAAAGAACACTTAAGTCTAACGGCTTCCTCCACTTATTATGTAATATGGTGCGATAAAACTCCAGGTAGTATCTCATTATCCTATTTATTTATTTATTAATTTTTTAGGGAGGTGGGTGGGAAAATGGGAATTTAATTTGTTCTGATATGTTAAGTAATGAAACCATGACTAAAAATGACAACTCACAATTAGTCATGATCTATTGAAAGAGATATAATTGACATTTTAGGACCTCATCTGATAGAAAAAGTTTCGAATACTGATAGAGACTTGATGGAATAATTATACCTAATACTGTAACTTATGTATATGCCTTCATTAGATTATATAACATCAATCAAATAATATTTCTTTTAAAAGTCTTAATTTGACATAGACATTATGAATTATTAATATCTAATTAAAGGTTGATTAAAGCTGCCAATGAAGGAAGAACAATGAGCTGGGAACTGTTAAATTAGAATGAAATTTTTGTGAAATTGTGTCATAGTTATCTTTTCTTCATTACCTGTTTTTCTTTTCTACCTTTCTTATTGATTTTTTTTGTCTCACTCTTTAGCCTATTCAGATTCAAATTCTATATAAATACCCATTGCCCCTCTCACCAAAATTCCCCTACCTACAAAGCTTTTCTTCTTCTACACTTCAAAATGATGCAGTCTCAGTTTCTTCAACCCTCTTGGCCTTACTACAATAACAATTTCACAGAGTCATCTCCAAATGAAGCTTCTTTTCTAAATGATCTAGACATGGATCTTCATATGGGTGACTGTAATTTCTCTCCTAATTCATTCACAAATTCGGAGTACTCCGATGACGTTTTTTCGGTTACAAATTTCCCAAATGTGAATACCCCATTCATGTTTCCTCAAGAACAATGTTCTATAAATTTGGAAGAATTTGATTCTGTTGAGTTTTCAGATGTGTTTGAATGGATGGAGAGGAGTGAGAATAGTTTTCCCTCACAGCAACAATACTGTGAAGAAGAATCTAAAGAGAGCGAATATTCGTCGATGAATTCGTGTGAGATGTCATCAGCCTCAATTCAGCCATCACTAGTCTTTCCTAAGGAAGACATGGAAGTAGATAATCTGTTAAGCATTCCTCATCTACTTAAAGCATATGTTGAGGCTATGGAAAATGAACAACTAGAGCTAGCAAAAGTGATCTTAAGGCGAATAACGGATAAAGTTAGTCCGGTCGGGACTACCGTGGAACGTCTTGCATATTACTTATTCCGAGCATTCGAAAATCAAGGTGATCACTACCTAAACCAAGAATCAAAAAAGAATTATAAGAAAACATTCAAGGCCTTTTATCAAATATTCCCAAATGGAAAATTTGCTCACTTCACCGCAAACTCTGCGATCCTTGAAGCGATTCCTGAGGACACCGAGACAGTTCATATCATCGATTTCGACATGGGTGAAGGTGTTCAATGGCCTCCTTTGATTGAGGCCATTGGAGAACGAATTCTAGTGAAAATTACATCGATAAAGTGGACAGAGGATTTCGATGACTCTACTTGTCAATGGAAGTTTGAGGAGACGAAGAAAAGGCTCGAGGATCACGCGAAATCTTTCGGTATAAAATTGAAGGTAGAGGAGATGGAGATGGAGGAAATGGTGAGTGAGATAATGAAGATAAGGGAAATGGGTGTAGGGAGAGAATTTTTGGCCTTCAATTGTATGGTGGGTTTACCACATATGGGGAGAGGAAGGACTAGAAGACATGTAAAAGAGTTTCTTTGGGTAGCAAAGGAGCTGATCAGAAGCTCAACTACTTGCCCTAGTAGTAGTAGTAATAGTAATTCTGGTATTATAGCTTTTGGAGATGGGGATTTTGTGGAGGAGAGCATTCAAAATTGTTCTGGATTTGGGTCTTTCTTTGATGGGAATTCAGTGAAGTTTCATGCTTTGCTTGAATCAATGGAGTTGCAATTTCCTACCCATTTTGCAGAAGCTAGAATAGCAATGGAGTGTCTATTTGTGGCACCTTATTTGTCTTTTCAAGCTTGGTTTAACAAGTGGGAGGAGAGTAAGGAAGGGTTAGATTTTTGTCAGTTAGGGTTAGAGGGTTTGAGATTTAGTGGAGAGAATTTGGTGGAAGCTCAAATAATGGTGAGAGAAGGGGAGAGTCCATATGAAGTGAGGGTTGAGGGTGAAAATGATAATTTGATGGCCTTGGAATGGAGGGGGACTCCATTGGTAAGAGTTTCTACTTGGAGATAAGAAAAAGAGATGTAGAAAACCCATCAGAGTTGGGTAATTTCCACTGTACAAAATCACAATATATATTTTTTGATTGGTATTGTACAAAATAACAAAAAAAGAAGAAGAAGAAGAAGCCTAGTTTGTGTTTATTAAATGTTTGAAAATTGATAAATTTGCTTTTAAAATTTTAAGTTTTATGCATGACCTATGAAAGGGCCCAGGCCCATATACAGTTGGAGGAATGATAGGAACCAAACTTATAAACGTCAATCTGGCCCAAGCCCAAGTAAATAAAACTAGTTCATAATTCATCAATTAAGTATGAGGTTAAAAAAAAAAAAGTTTTAAACCAGTCCTCCCCTTAGTTAAGGCAGGTCTTGGGTTGAAACCCTAGCGTCGTCGTGCCTGGAGGTGTGTCTCATGTAATTTGGTTGGGTGGCCGTAATCCCACTCACCTTCCAAAAAAGAAAAACAAAATAGTTTCGTGGAGTAACAAATTTTTTTTATAACCAGGATGTCTAAGCTTCTTAGAGCACAGACTGATTCCTAGGATAGTGCAAGTCCTTCGGTCTACACTACCTGGTAAATTTTTGTTCTTATTTTTTGAGTGGCTTCAAGGAAAATTGAACTCAAGACCTCTAAGTTGTGAGTAACAATTCGATGCTCAAAAGTTTTGGGTTCTTACGACTTCAACTGCCACGTTTCAAAGAAAGCCCATACTTAGTAGTTTAACCGCCCAAAAAATTCCCATTGGGCTATACAACCAGACTCAAGCCCATATTTGGTAAATGAAGAACCTCAAATCTGACATCTGATTTTTTTTTTTCTTTTTTAAAATGATGTCCATGGTAGACACTAAACATGAAAAGTATTTGAGTGGGATTCGTGTTTTTTAGTCAATTATTGGTTTAAAAAGTCTGCCAAAATAAACTAAAAAAATTCTAGAATTTGTTAATGTTTTCTTGAAATTTTTATATTAAAAATTCAATTTTTTCTTAACGATCTCGAAATTTTTTTGTTTTTTATTCATGAATTATATGAATTTGATACATAGAAAATCGCAAACAATTTTGGAATAATTTAAAAAAGGCAGCCGAATTTGTTAGCGTAAATATATATAAATAAATAGCGTACATGGGATTATTTGGTATAACGAGAAACAGTCATAGTTTATTTATTTATAAATTCGATTTTTTGAAATAGTCATAGTTGAATAAATAAAATATTCGAAATTTTATAAACAAGTTGGGTAGGAATTGGGGAGGATTTTAGCCAATCCAACTGCCTATTTAAGGGTGGTGGGGCCCATGCACCGTAGGTACATTGAGAAACTTCAATGAAGAAACCACCCTCTCTGTTCTGAAGAATTTTTGGTCTGAACTCCATTCTTGTTCCAAACTTTTGGGACTTTTCCTATTGACACCATCAATATGGATTAGGGCCATCATCTGTTGTTCCAGTCTATTTTGACCAAAAACCGGTTTAAAAAAAATACTTGGAGCAGCCATACCACCAAAATCTTAGATTCAACATTGTCATAACACCAAGTACTTCATATAGATTTCACGTATACTGAGTTTGGACATCACATTTGATAACATGCATGATACTAGGTGTAATGTTGAAGCGAAGTACCGTGATTGTGAATCTGGTGTCCACGCTCGATATCAGATTATCTAATGTGATCATGGCATGTTCTCTAACTAATTTGTAGAAGTATCTTTTTTGTTTTCTTATTATTCTCCTCTTTTCTCTTAAAGAGACGGAGGGAGAGTATGAGTTTTTGCGGTTTAGGTGCCCCTAAGTAAAACAAAGGGTGGCCCAAAATAAAACATGGTTTTAGAGGATGGCCCAAATCCAATGGAGGATTTCTTGATGAAGATATGGATCCAAATAGTGTATATTCGTTGAAAAACGGGTATGAAGGGTCCCAAATGGATTTTAAAATTGTAGCAAAATTGTACATCTGTACTACTTTTGATGGTCGACGCGGAATCGTAATTTGTAAGGTTAAAGGTTTTCTAATAAAATATTTTTCATCAATAAAAATGATTTAACAAACTCGGGCTTAAAATTTTATCGAGATCCCAAGTTAAATGACAGTTACATACTTACATGTTCATCACAAATATACATTCTATGCATCAACCGGATATCCAACGGTTCTACATTTAGAGTTCACAATTTTTTTTTTAAGCTTTAAGTTTATGAAATCGGGATATTTTTATCAATTAAAAAAAAATTTGAGTTTAAAAGATTTGTGTTGAGAAAATATACCCTCGTCGTAGGTGATCAATCTACTTAGAGTTTTCTCTCGATTGCGGAATGCAGGATCTTGGAAGTATATGAATGAATAAATAAATAACACTCACGAAGCAAATAAAGAAGAAATAAATAACTCACATGACACGCAAGATTTATAGAGGTTCGGAGCTAGTCCTACGTCCTCTTTGAGCCATACCAAGCTAATCCACTATAAATAAGGAAATACAAGTGTACAAGGAGTTTACACTCACAACCTCTCTTCTCACAAGAGATTACACTCAAGAGACTATCTCAAGAGAGATTACACTCTCTCTATCTCTTCTCTCTCTCTTTCCCTCTCTTTCCCTCTCTTAGACTTAGTACAAGACCTAATAATAAATGAAGAAGAGGAGTTGCCTATTTATAGGCAATCCACCGAGACAATATATGAGCTTTTATCTACAAAAGCTAATGTGAAAAGAGTAAGGAGATAGTCAAACAAAGTGGCTGTTAGCAGCCTCTCTTGCAAGTGGCTGGAGTGGTTGCCTCCATTCTAGAAGCAACCAGCTGGTGGGTTTCTAGAAAGAGCTCCACCGTCTAACAATTTGAACATGGAAGGTTTCAGGCAAAAGAACCCACCGGCCTCCTTGATGTATATGTATTACCGCCTGTTGCGTACGGGGAAGACGACTTGAAAGATCGAGAAAATATTAACTTGAAAATTAATATTATAGAAAATTAACATGTGCAGGAATCAAAATTGTCTTTATCTTGTGACAAGGTGGTTGGCATGGACATCACAGGCCGGCACTCATATCTTTGACCATAGCGCGCGCGGTTGTACTAGCCCATGACCAGGGGCGGAATCAGGAATTAAAAGTTACTAATTTTACTCTAGGCTAAAGTATGTTTCATGAAGAAAAAATATTTTTTCTATAATGATATTATGTATAAAAAAACTATTTTTTAAAAAAATTACCCCTGGCTGGCTTCAGTTAGGGAGAGCCCTCTACCCCCTCAACCAACGATGACGATCGATCAGTAGTGTGTTTTAATCCATGGCTGGCCTGGTCGTGCGACAAACCGTTAAATGAAATTCAGACCAATAGAAAAAAAAACTTTTTTTTTAGTAATTTATTAATGGAATTTGGATTTAACCACAATTTCACCCACCCTTAAACTTCCCACCCAGTCTATTTAGATTTATTAAATTTAGCATAATGAGTATACTAACAGTATGCAAATTTGATTAAATTTTTAAAAAATTTATTGTTCAGGTGGAAGCGAAAACACGACCTATTATTAAATTAATTTTTTTGTCTCCTAATTTCTTTGTATAGATAATCCAGTTAATAGAGGGATGAAATTAAAAAAAAAAAAACAAAAACAAAAACAAAAGAAGAAGAAAAGAATTGGAAAGAGATTCTTGTTTTGCATTCCTTATTTCTTAGCTCGTATTATAACGTGGGTCACATGCAATATGATTCAAAAGGAACCTACATTTGGTGGTGGGCGACGTCCAGCACCAAGCACTACTTTTTATAACCCTAATCGGTTCAATGTTCAAACCTAAACAGCTGTGCCACGTTTGGGGGTTTTGAATTCGTCCAAATATATTTTTCATTTAATTTAAAAGCTACCCAATTAACAAAAAGAAAAAGACAAAAAATATAAAATTAAAATCGAATTGGTCCTTTAATATATATATATAAGAGTAATGCTAATCACTTCGGCATCTAGGATTTACGTGGAGATGATCCAAGAGTTTAAGAATGGTCTTTCCATCTTCGAGATCATTTTAAAACTTGTAACTGCATGGTGGAAAATTTTATAGTAAAATGAACGGCATAAAATCTTACCAAGTTAGATGAAGAAAATTATAAGTTTTATAATGACGTAATTTTTTTCATGAGAATGATCCAAATGATATAGAAAATTATTGTCATAAAAATTTAATTCTTGAATTATCTTGACGTGGGCCCTAAATGCTTTCCAATTGGATATCATCAGTTGTACCAAAAGTTTTTCAACCACAGATCATGTTGGATACTATTGCAACTATGGTTCAAAATCTCGTATCAATCGAATGTTTCGGTATGTTGAAAAACCGAAACATTCATCGAAACGATACGATACAATATCAAAACATTGGAATTACGAAACACCTGAAACATTCCGAAACACTTCGAAATATTCCGAAACATTCCGATATATATCGAAACATATTCCAAAACATTTTGATACCATTCGAAATATTAATAAAAGATAATACAACCCGATACAATCCGATACCACTCAAAACATTCCGAAACATTTCGAAACGAAACGAGATTTTGAACCATATTTACAACATCACTCTCAAAGTTTTTCAACCACAGATCAGATAACGTTCCATGGATTCAAAGAAAATAATACTAATGCAACAACATCAGTACTCTCAAAGTTTCATCGATCAGTCATTTTCTAGATGCGCATGTGTTTGGAATTTGGATTGCTTGTAAGTTAAAATTCCCAACTACTCAAAAAGGTGGCCTCCAACCCTAAAAGACTTGGGTGTACCGAGCTCTACTGGCAGATTTATTGTTAAAATTCAGATATTTTTGCACTATTTTTTTAAATGGAATTTTGGGCAATAACTCAATCTTGTATATGGTTGCAGTTGCAGTGATTTTAGACTTTAGATTTGAAAAAAAAAATACAAAAAGGCGCGAATCATATCTTATTTTCTTTTTCAAGTAAGGGTTTTTTTCTTCCAAAATCTTTAAAAAAAAAATTCTGAATTGATTTATAAATAAATCCAATAGTGCTAAAAATCACTGTTGAAAATGGCCTTTAATAAGTAAGTCGCTAAAACAATTAAGTGGGCCTGTCTGAAATGAATGTCACACATGGCGTTTTAGGTTTTGTGGATGAGGAGATTGATGATATATATATGGCGATAATTTTAATAGACAAATTAATTAAATTTATGTGGCAGGACTAACTCTTATAGGACACATCACCCAGCAACGAGAATAAAGAAAAATCTCAAAGACAGGAAAGCAACGGCATGTCAGTGTGTTAGAACTTAGAACCCATAATATAAAACAAATTTAAATACAGGTAATTTGTAAAGCAAAATTTGAACTATTTTTCTTTTGTCTATTAAATATATATCAGGTAGGTGAAAAGGATAGCCGGACCAAAACATTGCTTATATCTTTTGAAAGGAAAACGCTACTCAGTTTACTAAAATTCCCTTACTTAATTTCCCATTTGATGCTTTTTTATTCCATGTTTCAAAGTCACACTTTTTCGAAAATACCCATGTTGTAGCCTATAAAAGGGTTAAATTTTTAATTGTTAGATATAAAAATAGGCCAGATATATTTCTATACAATTTTTTTACTAAAACTATACAACTTAAATTTATATTGTCTGTTCTAAACGGCCGACAATATAAAATAGCTTGTCGGTTATGTATGACCGACATCACAATTATCAAATGGTTTGGCAGTTTCAAGTCATCGACAAATCATTTTATAAAATTTGTACTGTTGGTTTTGGGTTACCAATGAATAATTCGGCTAAAATTTGTGTTGCTA
>MVGT01004544.1:627978-697524 GCA_002174775.1 Macleaya cordata | reverse complement strand
TATCCGTGGTCTAAAAAAAATTTCAACCCACCTCAACATAAATTCCTGGTTCCGCCCCTAGTTGTAGGGCCTATTTAGATATGATTTAAGGGAAAAAATTTTATGACGATAGATCTTATCATCATATGGGGTCCCATGGGTTGTCTCTAAGAGCTTAGACATGGCTTCTATGCGGTTCAATTTGAGACGTAATGGTTGTGTCCATTTGCCTATTTCTTTTCTTTATCTTTTTTCCACCCCACAATAAATTTCATCCCACCAGTTCTTTATATTTTCTGTTTATCTTATTCTTACACTCCGTATACACTCCTTAACATGGGGCTAGCTTAAAGATCATCCGAAGGTTTTTTTTTGTGTGTGCTGATGATCTCTATCTCATGTGGGTCTCACAGAACAATAAAAAAAAAGGTGCAGTATTAATAGAAAAAAAAGTAAAAGACCTGTGTAGGGTAAATTAATTTACGAAGTTGTTAACTAAATCACACACGTATAAGTTGCCAGCTCATAGCGTGTGAGAGGGTGCAAAGTAAGTTAATTTGTCGGGGATTGCCTCGGTTTAGTTAACCACAATTAAGATTTCATCTCTGGTGGGCTGAAGTTTAACGTACAATATTACTATCGAAAATACGGGATACCTAATCAAGGTTAGTAGGGTAAAAAAATACATGGTGACCGGCGGCACTGCGAGAGTATTGGTAGCTAAAATTAGTGCCGTCGCAAGAGCAAGTCCCTTTCACGTGCTGTGTCAACTGTCAAAGTAAGCTGCTGCCAATATCAAAGACTAATAAAAATCCTCATATGAAAAGACAAGTCTTTAATACGATTTTCCTATATCTCTATGTCCACGTTTCAAAAATGACATATTGTATTTTTTTTTATCTGATATAGTTGGATGTTATCTATCTTTTACCGTGTCAGCCTTCGCATTTTCTTCTTTCTATTCTCCTGAATTGCCCAATACCTATAAAGTTTTTTTTAATTGATTAAATTTTTTTATGAGTTAATAATTAATATGTGAAATTTATGGATATTTGATGTTTTGTATATGAATATCAGTTTTTACTCTTTGGATATTATGCTATTTGGCTATGTTTAGTAAAATTGAAATTAAGATTTGGGAAACAACCACTTACCTGACTGGTGTTGCATCCATTCTATCACTTGGGAGGGTTTGGGCTCAAGACTTATTGACTGCTGTGAAATTACTGTAAAATTTGGCCCATATAATATGTGATATATGTAGGTACGTATTTTTAAATTAAATATTTGCATCCGTTGTTGGTGGCATTCTTTGAGCCCGTTGGTGGTAGTCTTTTCTGCTCCCTTTAGTGGAGAAGACTTAAAAGATGTTTTTCCCTATGTAATTTTGTTGCTCTAAAGACTATTGTCTAAGAGCATTTGCATACTCTTGTTATCGATGGTCAATTTTCTTGTACTTATGAGTTGGCACTTTTTTTTTTGTGTGTGTGGCTATGTCTTCGCATTAATTTTAGCACATGTGCCTTCTTATTTGTTGGTTGATGATTTCTTTGTGTCGTTTCAATGATTTCATTATGCTTGTTCATAATACAATTTTCCCTCGTAGGCTCTCATTGCTTGTGTTTGTAATTGACAAAGAAAAGATGTGAAATATACGAGTAAAACGAGCAATACAAACAAAAAATATATTAAATAAGGATTTTGTTAGCATGTGCCCTAAGGGCACATGATAAGCTTTTAGCTTTTGTAAAATAGGTTGATTTTTTTTATGTGTGTTATTTATACTATTTGGATCATATCTAAAAAATCAGCTCAATCCGAGACCTCTAGCACCACGAAAACTTAATTTAAACTTTAATAGTACGAATGAACGACTGACATTTAAAGTAATTTATTTGGAGGGTTATATATCTCTAATTGAGCTGATTTTTTGTAGACATCTTATAAATAATGATAATGTTATGTTTACAAAAATTCAGTATTAAATAAATATAATCTTATTAAGACTTTTTGATTTAAGAGTATTAATGCTAAAGAAACATCATGAGTGCGACATGAAGGACGCAACTTAGCCATATGTAGCACTCTGATTGGCACCTTGCATGGTGGGTAGCACAACTGTCTAGCGATAACTGACAAGTCACCGAATACAAATCCACGAATCCAAACTAAGAGCAAAGGTAGTTGGAATCCCTAATTCGAACCTTTTAACCCATGGATCCGTGGGTTTAGGGGCGGAGGGTGAAAATGCTAAACTTACTGTATTTTCTATTGCAAAAGTCATCCTACGGTTCCTAAATAATTTCACACCCTTCGTGATTTGCGTCATTTCCCATTTGACACAAATACCCTCCTAAATAGTATTTGGAGTCCACTTTGCAGTAAGTGTAGCATCACCGATAGTGAAAAGCTGGGGAAGGCTTGGTGTATTTTTCTGTGGGATCATTAGATGATCACACAAACTATCTGATGATCACAGCTGACACCCATCCCACCCACCCCATTGTGCAACGGTCCAAATTTTAGGTCCAATCATCAAATGGTCGGCAAGATATTCTGATTATCTCAACGATCATCTCATGATCGCCATAATTTTTTTTTTGAAATTTAGCAATCATCTATTGATCGGCTTGACCATAAGATGATGTCTCGACTATTTAACAACTGCGTGATCGCTTCATCTTTCCCTTAACGATCCACCACCAACTAGTGGAAAGTTACTTGGATCTGATGGTTAAGAAATTTGAGATCCCACTAGTAAGCTATAGATCTATAGATTAAGGGATCTCACTAAACCTGCTCTAAAGTAGCTTCCACGTTTTAAGTTTACAGAATTCTCTTGAAATGCGACAATATCGATGAAGTCGGGGTAAAAGTTGTGTTAGGTAGCTTCCTCTTACTATCAACATCGAGAGAGAGAGAGAGAGAGACTTTTTGACTAAGTCGTTGCCGGCGGCCCTGCACCTGACATCCCCACAATTTGTATCGAATTTATAGTAACGCTGAAACGTGTGTCGGAGACAAATAAAACAAAAATAGAATTTCGTAACTTACACCGAAATGTCTGTCCACTAAGAATCCATTCATTCCCCACCAGTCACCAGTCACCAGTCACCAGTCACCACCACGTCATTTCGTATCGGTTAATTACAGTAGTCAAAAATAATACCGATAAAACGCGTTTTCCCACTCCCCACTCCCACTTCTTTTTTAACTCGCAGCAAAGAAACCTTCTCCTTTCTTTCTTCTGCCTCTCTTTCTCTCTCTAACTTTCTCTCTCTAACTCTCTCTCTTTCTTCTTTCTCTCTCTACTTTGTTTACTCAAAATTCTGATTCTATTATTTGTTTAATCGAGAGAACTGCAAGGGAATACAATTCAAACTCGTAATAGTTTTTT
Source organism: Macleaya cordata (assembly GCA_002174775.1). Taxonomy (NCBI): domain Eukaryota; kingdom Viridiplantae; phylum Streptophyta; class Magnoliopsida; order Ranunculales; family Papaveraceae; genus Macleaya; species Macleaya cordata. The sequence goes on along the minus strand of MVGT01004544.1, from coordinate 694,148 downwards.
CAATACGCGAATTGGTAAACTGAGAAAGTTTCTGGTTTTCGACTAAAACAAAGACAAGTTCGACTTGAGAGAAGTCTTAGGGTTTAGTTATATCGGGTTTTTTTTTTTTTTTTTTTCATTTTTTGATGGATGAGCGTTGGCGATTCAATCTGTTCAGGTTACGGTTAGCTTTCTTTTCAGTTCTGTGTATTTTGCATCAGAATTTGGAGTTTTGTTGGTCTCTCAATGATGAAGGTATTACTTGTTTTCACAACAAATTCTGTTGAAAATTTGCAGTTTTAAGGTTTTTTTCAACTTAGAAAGAAAATTTGATTTCATGCAGGGTTTGCACTGTTGAGATTTAGAGAGAGCGTGGTGAATGATCCGTACTGTGCTTTGTCGAATTGGAATGGTACTGGTGTGGAGAATCCATGTTCGTGGTTTGGAGTTGAATGTTTTAATGGAAAAGTTGTGAGTTTGTAAGTAACTTTGTTCCAAGATGACTTTCAAGAATTTATTTAAAATTTTTGATATATGGTGCTTGAAAATTGTTTGTTGTTATGTTTGAATGGTAATTTTAGTAAACTTTATTTGGGTATTGGGTAATCTTAATTTGTTTCAGATGACATTTTTTTAGGATTCATGAGTTTAGGATATTCTGATTGATTGGTAGGGTATGGTAAAGACATTTAAGTTCAACTGGATAGAATTGTGAAACTGATCTATAAGTTTTAATATGAGGTGGTTGATTGGAGAGTATGTATGCTGCTAATTGTTGAAGCCGGTCTATACCAAGCCTCAGAACAACACTATTCCCCTCAGTGGCGGATCCAGGAATTTCTACCAGGAGGGGCAAAGTGGTTATTCACAAAAATCAAAAGTTCAAGAAACATATCTAAAATTTCATTGACAAAGGAGGGGAAAAGTGGTTGTTCACAAAAATCAAAAGTTCAAGAAATATATCTAAAATTTCATCGACAAAAGAATGAAAGATGACTTTCATTGTGTACATCATTGACAAAGAGAATGATAATGTCTTTCTCAATGTACCAAAAAACTATTTCACCCCATCAACATTGTTAACATCGTCCACGATGAGTCTTCACAAGTATGTATTTGTCCATCCACAAAAACTATACCAAAAAACTATTTTTCCCCATCAATATTTTTAACATCGTCCACGACGAGTCTTCATACCTTGAAATCGTTCTCTAATCACTTCATTATCAACGCTACTGAGAATGTCTTTCTCAATGTATGTGATCAGACAATTGTTCATCCATTCATCTCCCATTCGATTTCGTAGGCGGCTCTTTACTATATGCATAGCAGAAAATGCCCGCTCAACTGTAGCAGTTGCAACTGGAAGAGTTAATGATAGTGTTATTAACAAATAAACTAATGGATACACTATATCTTTCTTTGTCTCCACCATTTTTTTTGCAAGACCGCTAATTCCATTCACTTCAGAAAAATCATCACTGCAACACATATCAAGAATATAAGTCTCTAGCTGATCTTGAAGTATCATGAGATCCATTTCTGAGAAATCAGTTGGATAAAGTTGAGCAAGGCGAATTAACTTCTCTTTACTGTTATTTACTTGTTTGGGTCTAGAGAGAGCAAGGTGGGCCCCAATGGTTATTAAACTTTCAACAAAATTATTTTGGAGTCCTCATGTATTTTGTTGAGATAGAAAATGGTCAACTATACATATTATTTTTTAAAAAAACCCAAACTATTATATGTAGTTCGATTTTTTTAAAAAGTTGAGGGGGGGCAGTTGCCCCCCTTGCCCCTGTGTGCGTCCGCCCCTGATTCCCCTCTTTAAGTTGAATTTCATTTTATGGAACAGAACAGTTACTGGGAACATAACAAACACAAGTGCTTTAAAGAAATCCTTGTATGTAATTTAAATGTTTGTCATTCTGATAATTATGTTAGTTTTGATGGTATCATGAAGGCAAAGTTTTTATTTTTATTGGTTAAAATTGTAAATATATTAATCGAGTTGTATTTGCGTATTCTCATCTCTAGATCAAACGTTGGTGGAGAAATTTAACTTTGTGACATTAAAAGTCAAACCCTCTAAGAGAAAAAAATAGTTACACAACCTACTAGCTGGGTCGGTTTGATGTGCGTCCAAGGTTGTGCGTATAGTGGAATTCCTCTCTTTTCCCTGGGTTTTCACCCTATGGCCTGTACCAGCCTGGGACTTGTCTAGCATTGTTATTGTGAAGTCCAGCCTAAACCAATGTTTCCTACAGAAAAGAGTAATAGAATAAATGTTAACCAATAAATTTAGTTGGTTTGTAAAAGTTTAGGACCTATGGTTGTAAAATGAAAAATCTGGGAGAAAAAATTTCTGATGTAAAATTTTAAGTGAGATATGACTATATGATATTTAGGCTAATATTAATAGCATTCACTAATTGAGAGACTAGACCACCAGAAAGATGCTCATTCATCAAAGGCCTAAGGTGATGCACTGGTGTTGAGAGAGTAATGCTGCCGCTTCATTGTATGTTTTTTGTTAGAATTTATATTTTAGTGTTACTGTTCACGTGAATAGTGTTTCTGGTTTTAATAACTTTCTAAGTTCAACCACTAGTTAGTTTCCTACTTTGTTTAAGTTTCCTAGTTTCATTCTAATTAGGTTTCCTAGTTGTTTCTATTTAGGGTTCCCTAGTTATTTTGGGTTTCTTATGTTTGTCTATAAATAGATTGTATTAGGGACTTTTGATTATTGAATTGGGAATAAGATTTTCTTAGTTTTAGTTTCTAACTTTTTTCTTATTATAATAGAGGGAAGTTCCACATATCCACCTACCTTAATTTGATGGTAAAAATCTTGTCTTTTGATCATCACCTTGTTGTATAAAATTCTCTTCCTTGAATTCCTAAATAATTATAACTAATTAACAAGAATATTAATTAAATAAAATGGGAAGAGAAATAAATGAAAGAGTATTAGAAGTTTAGAAGGATATGTTATAGAGGGAGAAGAAAAACCAATTTCAGAGAGAAAGAAATGGTTTGGAGTGAGTTTGGAAACTAAAATGAAGGGGTATTTATAGTTTTAGCCACGGTTACTGTAGCGTTGTGGTAGGTGGAATAGTAATCAGATGAATTAACCACATGTGTACTGTAGCGAATAGTAAGTGACGGCTACTGTAGCTAATAGTAAATGGAGTAGGTGGAATAGTATTTAGATGAATTAACCACATTTATTACTGTAGCTAATAGTAAATGACGGCTACTGTAGCGACGGCTGAATAGTAACACGTGCAACATATTTTACCGTGGCGACGACTTCTCGTATACAAACATGTATATTGTTCATATATACGTATATTATTCATATAATATACGTATACTATTCTTTCTTTCTTTTTTTACATAAAAATACTTGATTTACTTCATTTTGTAAATCTAGTTCGCATTGTACAATCCATAAATCGTGTTGTCCTTATTTTCTGTTGGGATGTTTTTCATCCATTCTAAAACAAGATTTATTCTCCTCACAGGAACTTAAAAGATCTTTGTCTTGGAGGAACCCTGACTCCAGAACTTGGGAGCCTCATTCACATCAAGTCTATGTAAGCATATGAATGATTAAAGACTTAGTTCTTTTAATTTTTGTGACATATTTGTTTCTTTTCTTCTCTCATCTTTTAACTGTTCTTTTAATTTTTGTGATTTGTTGTAGTATTTTACGCAATAATTCTTTTACGGGAGTCATCCCTAAAGAGATTGAGGAACTGAAGGAGCTAGAGGTGTTGGACTTGGGGTACAATAACTTCAATGGGCCACTTCCATCCAACTTTGGCAGTAACCTTTTCTTGGCAACCCTGTGAGCATCAATATTAAACAGTTAAGGTTTTGATTAAGCTTTTCGAGAGTAATTAGTATACTCATTACTCTGTTTTTTAATTTAAATTGCAGTCTACTTGACAACAACAGCTTCCTAGGTAGCATTTCTACTGAACTTCATGAGCTTTCTATGCTTTCTGAACTTCAACTGGGTAAGAATCAGCCATCTGATGCTGCCCGGAAGGCATCCTGTAACAGAAGATTCATTGCATGGTAAGACTATAGTTTCTCGCATTTGAATATCTAATATACATTTTTTATCACAAGTACAGCCACACCAACTTCGGCAAACATGTGGAAAACATGATGACTCATCATCCAATGGGTCTCACCCAGGAGATCTATCTGGTGACTGTAACAATCCCATCTATCACAAAATGTTGATCATTGGGGAAAAAAGGGAATGAAAACCCTATATATTGTTCAGATCGTCTGATCTGATCTGGTTGGGCCCATTGAGTGGTGGGTCACATACCACTTCGATTGTTTCATTTGTACCTTCCTGAAGCTTATATGAAATTATTACCAGAAGATAATAGATGCATACTTGAATTAGTTGTCTAAGTTGGTTTTATGACATCTGCCAGGTCTATTGACCAAGCTGGATATATATCTTATCGAAGGCTGCTCCAAAGTAGGAGAGCCCCTCCTCTTCAGAAATCCAGATCTAACTCACCATCACCATCACCATTACCTTCACCTTCACCTTCACCTTCACCTTCACCTTCACCATCACCATCACCATCTCCATCACAGTTTCCATCAGCTCCCCTGTTTACCATTATCCCTTTGTCACCTGTACCCTCACCTGCACCAACACCCGACCTGGCTTCCCCTGCTCCAGTGGACACTCCCATTGTTAATAGTGCGCAGCCACCCTCCCCTTCTGTCCAAATACCTTTTCTCCCACCAAGACCCTCACATTCCAGAGGGAAAAGTACTTGGTCAAGACATAATAAATTGATAATATCTGGAGGTGTAGGGGCTGTTGGTCTCTTGTTTATTTTGTCCATCAGTATTCTCATCTGTCGAAGCAACAAGGTGGTGGTTGTCAAACCTTGGGCCACAGGATTAAGTGGGCAGCTGCAGAAAGCATTTGTCACAGGTTATTTTTCTTTCTCAATGGAACAAGTAAATTTGCATATTTATTTTCTGAGGTCTAGTCAAATGCACGTTAACATACTAACAACATAGCTGAATACTTGGTGCACTGGAGGAACCATCCATTGAATGTGCATGGCCTTTTTGTTTTTGGAAAAAGGAAAATCAACTCAATTTTATTTTATTTTTTTGAAATGAAATCAACTCAATTGGTTGACATCTAAAATAATATAATATAGATGGATGGTTTATAACCTGTTTGTAGTCAATTAGTGTTTTAGATATCCTTGATGCAGGCCATTGAATGAAAAATCCTAACCCTGCTTCATGGGTGCTGCATCCTGATCATTGCATAGTGATGGAAGTGCTCCACACAGATTTATTGGAATTTTTCTGTTATCTTTCATGATTTGGAGATTGCATTTCAGGTGTACCAAAGCTCAACCGATCAGAGCTTGAAACTGCTTGTGAAGATTTCAGTAATGTAATTGAGTCGTCATCTGATGGTAAAATGTACAAAGGGACCCTTTCAAGTGGAGTTGAAATAGCGGTGACATCCACTACAGTGGCATTTGCTAAGGATTGGTCAAAGCATTTAGAGGGGCAGTTTAGGAAGAAGGTACTTCACAAAAAGGATTTACAAAATTTTATGCAATCACTTTTTAGTTTGGCAGTCCTTAACCCTCTTTTTGGTCATGGTTTCAGATAGACACATTATCAAAAATTAACCACAAGAATTTTGTGAACCTTCTCGGGCATTGCGAGGAAGAGGAGCCTTTCACTAGGATGATGGTATTCGAGTATGCTCCCAATGGAACACTCTTCGAGCATCTGCACAGTAAGTATTCCACTCTATATTCTAATAGTTTCTATCGAAGAGACTATTTTTCCCGTTGCTTGAGTTGGCTATTTTTCAATTGATTCACTGCCTAACAAAAAGTGATATCCTAGAAAAGACGAAAACTCTTTCTTCCCCGACTTCACTGCATGTGTATGGCACATGCAAGGGGCTTGGGGTTTTACCATTTGATGGATTCTCACTTAGGGAATCTTGTTGGAATAAACTTCTCTAGATGTTTACAAGTTGGAACCATTTGAGTTATTTCATTCTTTTGGACCATTAGAAATTCTGTAGTGAGCTCACCTAGGATAAAATCCATTAACTCTAAAACTGAGGTAGTAATCTGGAAGGGACAGCAGACCTCAATCCTGTCAAGACAGGGTTTTGATATGTTGCTTAGGTGGCAGGACAAAAGGGTCCACCTGCGGGATCATCAGATCAGTCTATCTCTCCCTTTGGCTTGTTCTCAGACAAATTGCCTACTTCACATGACATAAAGAAGTATTCTTTTACCCTTTCTACATAAAGCTAGTTTAAGTTTAAATCCATGGTTACTATGGTGTGACATGAATAAAGGCACAGTACATGGCCGCTTCAGATAGAAACCTATATTATTGACTTTCTTCAAATCAGCTTCTGAAAGGCAGAAAAAATACCATCTAACTGAAATCTCCCTCCCTCCCTCCCTCCAAGTAAATATTACCTTCCTTCTGAAAAATGCAAGGAAATTATGAAAGCAGAGTTCCATGCTTGACTGCAGGGATAAGAATGGGATTTTTTTTTTCCTTTCTCAGATGATAAATTAAGGATCCTTTTGTATCCATTTGCTTCCATGTGTAATGGGCTGACATGTATTGTTCAGTAATTTTTGATATGGTTAACAATCCCTGATATCAAATTGTTGTGGGTCCTGCAGTAAAAGAAGCAGAACACTTGGAATGGGGGGTCCGTGTACGGATTGCAATGGGAGTGGCCTACTGCCTTGAGTACATGCATCAACTGAGTCCACCTGTAATCCATAACAGTTTGAACTCAACAGCTATCTATCTGACCGAAGATTATGCAGCCAAGATATCAGATTTTAGTTTCTGGAATGGGGCCGCTATGGCCAAGATGGGATTACATAGCACGGAAGTCTCTGATACATCTTCATCAGATCCAGAGTGCAATATTTATAGCTTTGGTATGATATTGCTGGAAATGATAACCGGTAGGCTCCCATACTCTGACAATGAGCAACTTGTAGACTGGGCATCCGATTATTTGACAAGGAAGGAACCGGCTAAATATATGGTGGATCCGATCCTGGAATACTTCGAAGAGGATGAACTGGAGCAACTATGTGAGGTGATAAGAGCATGCTTACATCCTGACCCAAAGCAGAGACCAACAATGAGAGAAGTTACAGCTCAAATGAGAGAGATTACTGGAATGGCACCCGATGGAGCAACACCAAGACTTTCTCCACTGTGGTGGGCTGAGCTTGAGATCCTTTCTACATCTAACTAAGAGGTGAAGCTGAGATTTTACTTGTAAGTTCATTTCTTGTTTGGGCATAGAAGAAGTTGTGTGTAGGGTAGATACTGCTTATATGTATTGTTGATTTATGGGATGGTATTTGTATATAACCGAGTTAAAGGGAAGCTGTGTATTGTATTTATTTTGTTCTGTTTATTCCTTTGTAGATGTTTGATGCAAAAAAATGCATATTACCTAATACACTTGTGAAACTTCATTTTACTGTTCATGCCTGTTTCGTCTTTTTGTTGGTAATTTCAGTTGAGGAAGGTCATCAATGTGTTGGAAGTTGCAAAGCTGGTTCTCGACTTTTCTTTCTTGAATATTTTAGGATTCAACTGTAGTGAACCTGAAAAGCAGTTACAGAATCCCATCAAAAGATCCTTCTAAAAATGACAGAATAAACATAGTTTAATCAAAAGTGATTTCGGTTTTTGAACGAAAACCATTATCATGCCAGAATGCATAACACATTACCACCAAAATCACTGGATACTACATTCTTGAACAAACTTCGCTTCCATGAAAGTGTGAAAGTCACAACCAGAACTCTTTAAGACTAATAAACTCTGTCAGAACCAGAGTATGATCTAATTCTGAACCATCCAGGTGCTAGTCTCTATTTCAAAAATCAAGCTAGGTTTCTGAAAACATGAATCTTATAAATCGGTAAGTCAACCTTAACAACGATGAAATGAACAAACCAAAAACACTGTTAACCTAACAATCAAATATTGACAAGTTAGACAACTCAGAATTAGCCAATTCTTCTTCTAGGAGATCTCCATGGTTTGGATATCATTTTAAATTTGAAAAAAAGAGAAAAAAGAAAAAAGAAAAGAGAAAAGAGAATCAGATTCATTTTCATTCAGACCCAATGATCATTTGTAATTTTAAACATTAGGGTTTCATTTCATAAATTAATAGAAGATCATGATTTATGCAAAAAAAAAAAAAAAACATTGAACTGAGGAGGGAAAACAGAAATTCATAATATATTAGTCCCAATAAACAAATAAAAGTCAACTTCTTTTTATTCATAAGAATCCCAACAACCTTAATACAAATAAGGTGGTGGCCTTCACGTATATAACACTAGACGTGAAGGCATCAACTATTTCTATTTCAATCTCTCTAATTAATCAATTTTGCTCTCCAATCTTCTCTCATCATTCAACTATATATACTCTTAACCTTTACTCATCTTCATCATCCTCCACATATTCCAACTTTCCTAACTCTCTCTCTCTCTCTCTAGAAGCCATGGCAGCCCAAAAACTCATCTTCCTCATTTCATCTCTCCTGCTACTTTCATTTGCCTTCGCTTCCGTAAACGCCATCGAAAAAGCTTCCTCATATGAAGAACCAGAAGAGAAAGTTGTCGATGTTGTAGTTGAAGGTGTGGTTTACTGTCAGAGTTGTGATGTTTATGGGACATGGTCTTTAACTGGAGCAAAGCCAATTCCTTCTGCAAAAGTGAGTGTAATCTGCAAAGATCACAAGAGTCGGGTTAGTTTCTACAAGGTTTTCGCCACAGACAAAAACGGGTACTTCTACGGGCAACTTGAAGGGTTCAAGATGGATCATTATCTCTTGGATCATCCCCTCCATGCTTGCGGTGTTCATTTGGTTTCGTCGCCTCTTTCTAACTGCAATCACTTAACAAATCTTAACTACGGAATCAACGGCTCCCCTCTTCGGTACGAAAACAAGAGATTGTTTGGGAGCAATTATGAAGCAGTTGTGTATTCTTCAGGGCCTTTGGCTTTCCGTCCTGCATTTTGTCCTAAGACTGATGAACACTACTGATCTTTGCTCACTACTGTATCTGTTTTTGGTTAATCTTCTTTTTGTTCCTACTTTTTCTGTATCACTTGAAAGATCTGTTAAACAGATTCTTGTTTGAATAAACAGAGTATTCATTTCTTATCAGATTCTTTGTTAATTTTTTCCTGATCATCACAAACATCACAAATACTTACAATTATACATTTCTTCAAACACAACTTCATTCACAAACCCATATACATTCTTTTCATATTCAAAAGAATAAATCATCAGAGTCAATTAGGTTTACTCAGGCCTTAAACTAGACACATTTTGTGAAGAACTCTTACTTCTTCTGCCATTGCTATTCAGTTTCATAATTGGAAAGCCTCCTCGAACAGGGCTTTTTAATCCACAAGGCGTAAGCTTCTTACGCCATGGAAAGAAGTGTTCGATCCCACAAGCCTTCGGTTCTGAATAACGTTCCCCTATGGAGGACCGGGAACCACATTCTTCCGTTTGTGTTTGGCTGTGAGGAACCATATTAGTAGAATTAGCATAAGAAAATGCCAATGCGTTTGCTGCTGGGAGAAAACGTCGAATAATGAAATTTGGTGATTGATTGCTGCTTCCCTCAATAATTTCTAGATCTAAACTATCTAATCTACGGTATATACTCTCAGCAGGTTCGACATCTAAGGAAGATAGCGAATGTACATCAATTCCATCTGACGTATCATCAGAATCACCATCACAACCACCACCACCACCAGAATCACCAGCACCAGCACCAGCACAAGCACCACCAGTTTCATTCGGGGAGAAACTTCGACCAGGTGGTAACTTTGGAGTAGGCTTATCATAAACATGGAAATCTTCTCTAAAAGTGCCTTTCGGTGTACCTGGTACTTCCTCCCATGAAAATGGAACCCTTTCATTATTACATGAAGTATCAGCCCGATCAGCATCGATGTTTGTCGTTCTGATACGCCTTCTGGTCGATAAAATTGGCGCATTGAAGTTTAATTTCCTAGGGCATTTCTGATTCATAAGATCATCTTCTTCCATGAATAATAAGGGGAAGAAATTAAGCTCTAGTACTGTTGCACCTCAAGTGAGGTTCCCTTTAAGGCTTAATTAAGTACACTTTAGTATACTTCAAGCTAGCTAGGCAGGCTAACTGTAACACAAACTAGTTGGAAGAATTATTACAGAAGCTAGTAGTTGTAATGTGGGTATCTCGTGTAGAAATTTAATTAAAACTTTTCTCTTTTAGTAAAATCTCACTCATCAAGGTATCATTTGACAATTGATTAATATCCAGACCAACTGTTTCATTATTAATTAGTGGAACATCTTTTTCTTTTCTTTTTTTTTTTTCATAAACAACACGTACCATTTTGCGTGCTGTGCGTTTAAGATTTTTTCTGATGGGGGTGGTCCGTTTAAGATGATGAAAATGTAGTGAAAATGGTCTTTATGCTGTGTATTATTTTTTGTTTGTCAAACTTTTTGTGCAAATAGCATTAATCTTTTTCAAATTTGCTTGAGGCCTCTCAAATCTCATGGTTGGCGTTGGGATTGAAACGCATAATGAAAAGACTCTTTTGTCCATGGTTCAAAGTATCGTTTAAATGTATCATGAAATATAGGTATTGGTATTTTAGTATGTCGATACGATGCATTATAAAAATGATATTCTACAAAACATTTTGATATTTTTCGATAAATTACGATACAAATCGCTAATTCTGATACTTAATTTACTGTTTTTTTCCCTTTTTCTTTTTTGAAAAAAGGAATGTATTGAAATATATCGAAATTGTAATGTATTAGAGCGTCTCATAAATTCTAATGTTTTAACATTATATCATATTGTTTCAATACATTGGATCCAGAGGTTTTTAACCTTGATTCTATCCTTTACATTTTAAAGAAAAAATATTAATATCGAGAACACTAAGAGTGCTAATGGATACCCGTTTACCCGAGAATCGAACAGAATTGGAATCGATTTTACTAGTTTTGGTTCCGGTTCCACATTTTTAAGAACCACTAGGAACAAGAACCAAAACCATTAGTATTATAATGGTTCCAATTATGGGTACTTTGTTATCCGATAAGAATCGGAACCGACCACTAATATTAATTTTTTCAATTGATTTTATATTATTAGTAACAATTTATTCATATAAAAAATAATTATTAAAAAATAAGAACCTAAATACTCGAGAACCGACTAGTACTGAAATCGATTGTTCCTGTTTTGGTTCTACCTATTTGAGAACCGAAGTTGACAAGAACTGAAATAATAGGTTCAGGTTCTAGGTACTTCAATAATCGAATCGGAATCGGCCAGTTGACATCCTAATAAACATGCAACATTGTTTTAAGATGCCAGTTTAAATATTTATTGTATATAAAATAGGAGGGATATTACACACTTTATTGCGATACACTTTTTATAGGGGGTCATATGAACTGATCTAAAGGCTGATACCAGGTGAACATGTTCTCCTTATTGGCAAATTTAAGGCATTTTTTTTACCTTTGATTTCGATGGAGTTAGAAGTTTTGTGATGCGGTTATTTAGAGATATACTGATCTATATAATAAGGAGAGAATCGAACTTACATCCTTACCCAAAATCAGCTCTTCGATCATTTTCATTTGACCGTATAAGAATGTGTTATTGTGTTGTTGCAGATTGTATCCTTAAATGTCTATTCGGCCCAGCCCATCTACTTCGGGGGCTTTATTTTAGTACCTTCCCAAACATCAATCCATCAATTCAATCTACTCACGATCAGATGATCACCATGATTTCAATTTAGGGAGCCACCTCATTCGGGAGTCCCTTCTTTCTCAGCTGTCAGATGTAGAAGTTACAGGTATCTCAAGAATCAACCTCTCCAATTTCTTCAACTCTCTCATCTCTCTATCTGTATCTATGGCGACCTCACTTGAAGAAGAAGACGACCCAAAATCGATCGATCAAAACGCAAGCGATGACTTAGAAGACGATGATTTCGATGATGACGAAGACGACGATGACGATGAAGAAGATGAAGACGAAGAAGAAGAAGAAGATGATGATGACGAAGAAGAATCAGAACCAGTTCGTGATGAATTCAGACAGCGTTCCGAGAGAGACAAATTAAGCAAGCTCCTCAATCGATTATCCAAAGAAAGAGTAACCCTTAGAGTCAATGATGTGTTGATAAAAGGCAACACTAAAACCAAAAACTCTCTCATCGAATCCGAGATCAAAGCCCTAAAAAATGCAACCACCATGCAAGAACTCCTTCAAGCTGCAGCTATTGTCAATGCCCGTCTTCAAAGGTTCGAAATTTTTGATTCTGTTAGTTTTACGCTTGATTCTGGACCACCTGAATTACCTGGCACCACCAATGTTGTCGTTGAGGTTGTCGAGACTAAGAATACTCTCACTGGAGATGTTGGAATCTTCTCGAAACCTGAGGTACTTCCTTGAATTCGTTGATTTTATTTGTTTCTGCGATTTGGGTTTTCTAGTTTTTGGCTTAATTATGGGTTTTTGGTAGGTTCTTGAATTGGGTTTATTGAGATTATTGGGTAGAGCTAGAAATTGTCCAAACTTGTTTTTTTGGATAATCCCCAGTACTGACTAGCTAAAAGATGCATATGAGTACTATATATATTCTTAACGGGTTAGTAGTTATGCATATGGAGATGTCCATTCAATTGGTTATAATGTAGTAATTTACATACTTATATGAATAGGTACATGTATTTGGATCATCTTACCATAGTTCCTAGTTGTACCCAAATAGATATGTACCACACAATTTCATGTACAAAGTATACAAGAAAACAAATACATAGCTAAACACATATGTAGCTATTTATAGACAGTTGCACAGACATGTAAACGTATAGATATTGAATGCCGACATACACATGGTGAAGAGATTTGAAGATACTGTGAGATATGGACTTTTCCTATTGAGGTAAACAAGGAATTCTGATGCTAACTATTCCGTCTGATGTACGTTTATGGGAATATATTTGAAATGTTCATAAATATGTCACATATTACTTTTTATATGTTCTTTGAAGTTGCAAACATGATTTTGTAGGCTAGGTCTTGGTCACTTGAAGGATCAGCTAAATTGAAAAACCTTTTTGGATATGGTGACATTTGGGATGGTTCCTGGGCTTATGGGTGGGACCAGACAGCAGAGATAAGTTCTGGTGTTTCTTTCCCCAGATTGAAAGGATTAGTAACACCTATAACGGCTCGAATATCACTTCTGTCCCAAGATTGGATGAAGTTGTCTTCCTACAAAGATCAATTATTGGGCCTTTCTGTTGGCTTAATTTCAACCAGGCATCATGACTTGGCTTACAATCTAACATGGCGTACCTTAGCAGATCCATCACAAAGGTCCTCCAAGACAATAAGGAGTCAGCTTGGACATAGTTTGCTCTCATCTCTAAAGCATACATTTAAGGTTGACAAGAGAGATTCACCTTTGAGGCCTACAAGGGGATATGCTTTCGTTTCTACTTCACAAATTGGTGGCCTTGCACCTGATAGTCGGAGCTTGCGATTTTTACGTCAGGTGCAGTTCTTTCTTACACCTTCTTTTTGTCATTTTAACTACTGTTGGACATGGGTTTCCATGGATTCTTCTTCTATCCCATTTTCATTCATTAAAATTATGTGGTTGGGTTTTCATGTTGCTGTATAACTGTGACTGCTTCTTTGGATCCAGATAATATGAAGCAATGAGCTGGTTATTAGTTCCATAGTTATTAGTTCATACTATAGGCCGTCCTTTGTTTTTTTAATCCTAACCTAGACCTAAATAAAAAACCGACGAGTCACACACTAAGCATAGCAATTATACCAAAGGTCAATAAGAATTTTCATTATCTGAGCACTATGAAATGCTTCCTTCCTGGAGGGCCAAGGACATGTAATTGGATTAAAACTGTACTGCACTTTGTTGTCTTCTTGACCAGAGGGATCTAATCTTGTGCTTCCATGTTTTCTTCAGAACAATCTGATTTTGGCCCACTATTGCTACCTCTATGGTGCAGGTCATGGTGCCTTTTTAATGTGATTCTGTTGCATTACATTTGTTGGTTCACTTGGTTGAGATATCAAATGCTTAAATCTAAAAGCTTTAATAATTTGTCTAATTTGATTCCACTTATGCTGATACCGAACTCTAAAAAGAAACTTTAAATGGTGATAACACTCAAATAAGTGGTCGTTATTTGTGCATCCTACCATGATTCATTTTGCTCCCATCCTTCCAGGTCTTGGACTTAAAAACTTTGTTAGGATGATTGAATGCGTGCATTGCATCACAATGCACAGTGATGAATGGTTAAATATCTCTAACTAAACAGCTTTTCTGTCGATCCTTATTCAGTATATATGGATGATATTCATAATGATCTTGTCATTCTCGAAATAAAATAAAATAATAGTCATGTAATAATCTATAATTATAAATTTGCAATGTCACTCACTTCTTTTCACGCTTCCAAAATCTTGGACTTAGACATTAAATGTCAGGGCTGATTGTGACCCACTACACTTCTTTTTTCACCTTAGTTATTGATTTTTTTATTACTACTTCTAATGGATATGTTTATGATCAAAATCTGCTCCCCAATGCTTATCCCTCAAATTTAGTTTCCAAAATTTTGCGCAGTACTTTACTCATGTTGATATTTTTGGGTACTGACTAATGGTTAACATCTAAAATACATATGCAAATTAGTTTTTTTCCTTGATTTATTTACATCTAAATGCCATTCCTCATATTTACAATTTTTTCATTTGACGGAATGGCTAGCCAATAGCCATCAATTACATGGCAGTAGTTAACCATTTTGGCCAAAAATAGTTACTGGGGCAAACTGGCAAAGAATCTATTTGAAATGCGCTTCTAACTATAATATTTTAATGTATCAAGGTGCTACAAACTTTGCACGAACCTCGATGCTGCACTTTAAATGTCCAATGTATAGGGGGTGTGTTAATGTATGCAGTCCTGAAAATGTGCCCAGTTCCCAAGTCAAGATAAAATGTGTTACATTTTGTATCGCTGTAGAACTTTTTCCACATAAGAAGGCCTATAAAGGCGCTTGAATGGGTGGAAAAAGGAAGGGTAAGATACTTGATTATCTTTTCAGCTTGATGTTCGTTCCGAATAGACCTGAGTTTTGTTTTGTCTTCATCAAATAGTCTAAGGCTCTTTATTTTTCCAGCTAATGTAGTGACCATGGTTAAAAAAATTTGGAATGTTTCTATTGTTCTGTTTTGGTTTCTTTGGTGCCTGAAATGGAACTCTCGCTTTGTATCAGTTCTAGTATTGTTTCGGTTTATTTTGAAATGTTCCGTTTGGTGGTGGTTGCATTTCCACAAATCTTGCTAGTTGTTACTTATTGTATGTATGGTTTATATTCAATTTATTGATTATTCGAAAAACCTGATGGCAGTTTTTCTGTTTACTTTTTCTCATCTGTGCAAGTAATGTTTAAGGAACCTACTTTACTTTCATATCTGAACAGGAGTTCGATATTCGGTTTGCTCTGCCATTGGGTTTTTCTAATGCAGCTCTCAACTTTGGTATCTCTGCTGGTATTATTTTTCCATGGGGTAGAGGATTCATGAACATGACCTCCCCTCTGCCTGAGAGGTATTTCTTAGGTGGCAATTCATCTCCAGTTTGCAAGTTGGGGGGGCCAGCAACATTATTGGGGTTCAAGTCTAGGGGACTAGGCCCTACTGAACCACGAAGGGTAACTGTTGATAAATCCAGTGACGAAAGTGCGGTTACTTCTCCTGGAAGGGATGCCCTTGGAGGAGACCTTGCCGTTACTGCATTTGCAGACCTTTCTTTCAATCTACCATTGAAGGTGTTCAGAGAAGCTGGAATCCATGGACACTTATTTACTTGTGCTGGAAGTCTCTCTAAGTTAACGGAGAAGGAGTTTCGGAAGTTCTCATCTCAGAAATTTGGGGAGTCTATGCGAAGCTCTGCTGGAGTTGGGATTATTGTTCCCACCAAGCTATTCCGGATGGAGGTTAGTTATCGATCTTGATATTTTTATCTAATCCTTGCTTCGTTAAGTCTCTCACCTGAACTGGATGATCATAACTTCCTCATCATAAAGTGAGGTAGTGGGAAAACAGACTAAACACCTTCGCCTATAGATGGATTATAGAAGGCTTTGTTATCCTGTATATCAATTTTAGACATGAAAGATCACCTTGGTTTTTCATAGAATGTTGAGTTTGGATCCTTCAATGTTTGCTTTAATGGATTATAGATTTAAGTTTATGTCATCCTCTAGGTCAATTATAAACCTGAAAGATCGCATTGGTTTCATGGAACTCAGGGGAAGGTTCTTATGATTGAAAAAAAAATAAATTTTTTTTTTTAAAATTTATTAAATTTTTTTTAATTTTTTTTTAATGATTGTTTTTCTTAGCATACCCAACTATTGGACTTCTAAGTTATAACGAAATTGATTTTGGTTTTTCTGTTTCAGATCAATTACTGTTACGTACTAAAACAACTCGAGCATGATCGAGGGAAAACAGGGATACAGTTTTGCTTCTCTTCTCCATCGTAGAATCTGTGCCATTGAACTCCATGATCCAGCGACTTCATTGTGACATTCAGCTCTTGCTCTAGGTAAAATGGGTTTCCATGTGATAACTGTGAGTTCATTGTTGGAAAAACCCGTGTCGACTATTCCACACTTGGCAATTAAAAAATCCAGGTTCCAAGGCCCCCCTCACTTGCAGTTCTTCTTGGACATGGAAGTTCGGAGCTGTGATTCTTGGATACTGGCCCAGATACCAAAATACCAATAAATATTGGATGCAGATGGGATCCTGTTTGACATATGGATGTTTGACGCTGTACAGAGGTTTCTCATCTTTCAGGTATCCAGGATAATGATGAATCTTGTACTCAGTTGTGGGGGATTTGGTGGGTGCTTCTTAAAAGAACAAATTGTTTGTGTGTATTGTTTCGCCTGTGAAAGAAATTTAGAAGTAAAAAATAAATTGAACAAAGAGACTAATTTTCTTTTGTTTGTTTACTGTTTAGATAGTTGTGACTTGTGAGTTCTACATTTGAGATCTGTCTCTTTGCAGGAAGTTTCTACCCTTGGGTATCAATACCTCTCCTGCTTTAGAATCTTGTTCCAGTTAACTGTTCCCAAAAAAATGAAAATAAATAAATGAATAAATTTTTAAGTTGGTTTTGCAGCTATTTTTTGGAGTTCTTACTTTGTGCAATTAAGATTAGTTTGGCAGGAGGATCAGAGCTTGGAAGTTCTCAGTTCTTTTCTTTGTTTAGGGAACTTATAAAATTAACAAAGTTTTTGATGGGATGAATGAAATGGATGTTTAGACTTGATGCCTGTGTTCTATTGCTGCATTAGGTGGGGTTGGGCTTTATCTCAACTGTTAGATTTTTTATCTATTAAGTGGTACTGGGGATGAAAGGTCAGATAATTAGATGAAGGGGATGAACCTTGGGTATCAATACCCTTGGGGTGACGCTCCCGCTCTGGAAATTCGTGCCCCCATCTCGTTTTCGCTCGCGCTCTACGCTTTGGTTACTTGGGGTTGGGGAAAAGAAATGACGGTTGTTGTACTGTTGATTCTGGGTGCATCACAACAAGAACCTTGATATCATGTATTCATATCTTTATTCTATCTCACCTTATTTACCAAAGAAACAAGAAAACAAAAATATTCAATACAATTAAAAAAAAAAAAATCTATCCAGAGGGTACTAGGAGGGAAACTTTGGTTTCCTTTTATGAGGGAAAATTGTGAAGAGTATTATATTACATTACAAGAAACAATGGTGGAAAAAGGATTACACAACTTCTTAATCCTTTCCACTGAACTGATATACTCAATTGAACATTTACAAGACAACACCTTAATGCATAAATATAAAATATATACATCTGATCTCTCTCTCTCTCTCTCACTCTCTCTCTCTCTCTCTCTCTCTCTCTCTTGTTATGAAATTTCTGCATCTCCAAACTAATAGAGAGCTTTTGGAATTCTGAACCCCAAGATGCAACTATAAGGTGACTAGTTCTGGATTGCAAATACTGAGAATATGCTGCAATAACTGATTCGTTACACTAAGATTTTGATGAGCAAAAAGTTCAGGCTCTCCTCACTTCTGTTGTCGAGCAGTGACTTGGCCCCGTGCTTTATTATATAGTTCAAGTGTGTCCCCATGGTTGGGTTCGAGGCAGAGAGCTGCCTCACAGTCTAGGAGAGTTGAAGCAGAGTTCCCCATTGAATCATGGAATGCTGCTCGTAAGTAGAGCAGCTGCAAGTCCGCCTTGAAAGCTATAGCCTTTGTAAGCTCTGCTATGGCCTCATTTTCCTTGTGATCATCCATCATAACTGGTGGGAACCCAATACTGGTTGTTAGTAAAAATTTTGAATTTGCGCAGAAAACAGAATGTCTAGGAATATCAGAAGCAAGCAACATGACATACATCCATGTACTTCACCAAATTTGTGCCAAAAAACAAAAGAAAAAATCCTAATCGTTTTGCCCCAATTTTCTACGACTGCCTGTATTATAGTTTCTTTTAACTTTGATATAGCTCCTGTATTATACACTTCGTTCACTCATCAACTAACATTGATCTTATAAGAGCTATATGTAGAGTTCGAAAAAGGATTAAAATTCCCTCTATAGGTGGATCGGTGACAAATGCATCAAAGGCACAAACAAACGAAACAATCGCCCTACCAAACATTCCAACCAATCGAACTACAAAAACAGAAAAAATATAAACAGTTAAGGAGCCTACCTGCTGCCCTGTATCTGTAGGGGTATGTCCTCAGAGGATCTAATTGTGTTGCTGTACATAGATCATTCTTTGCCAAACTACGTTCAGAGTACTCTGAACGTTTTTCATATGCCAATGCATTATTCCGTGCCTTCTCTATAAGCTTTGTCATTTCTTCATAAGCATCTTTCCTCTGATTCTTAAGATGATAAACACGTGCCAGACCCTGATGGGCTCGTGTATGTCTGATGCTAAGGGCACCCAAATAACAGTTTGCGGCAAGATCCAGCTTATCACAGTCTACGTAGACACTCCCTAGATTATTTAATGCCTGGAAGATATTACATCCATTCTATATCAAACAAACACAGCCACATCCAAAACAGAATATGATTGGTTGTCAATACATAATTATACTTACTTGTCCCTTTCGAAGGCCATCAGAAGGGCATTTAAGAGCTTCCTCCAGAAGTTGGATAACATAAGCTGAAGATTCAGGATCCAGGCTTGTATCTGCCAAAGCATATGCTTTAAGGAAAAAAGCTTCAAAAGACCTCTGAATAGAAATGGATTCCTCAGCCTTAGCTAACGCTTCTTCGCGATGACCCGTGTCATATAAAATCCAGCCTTCATAGACAAGCTTTTCATGTTCTGAACTAGAATGATTTCGAGCCAATCGCAAACTACGCATTGCAGCCTTTTGACAATTTAACCTATAACATTCAGTAATCTCAGGGGTAATTTTGAATATAACACAGCAGAAATCTATAATACTTTTAAAGATTCATCTTGTTTGAACTTAAATATATGACTTTAAACTTCTTGACTATCAAATCTGAACCTCAGCATGTACCATATGCCATCAAGCTTGCCTCTTATTCCGAATTGCTATTTACAGGATGATGATTTATGAATGTTGCAAAATTCTACCTTGTGTTTGTCCTGATCTATATATTGCTGCAAAGTACTTGCATTTCTGAACTAATTGAGATGGACTCCAGAGTATGCAAGTGAAGAACATCTATAGATGATACTGTACCAACTGGGAAAGCTGGCCTGGGAGTTTTATAGGTAGGTTTATGTTCTTGAGGCCCAGCGGATATTATGGACAGAAATCTATGTAGATGGAATTAACTAATATAGAACATTGATAGGTATTAGTGATTCATCTAAACAGGAGAGCATGTTTGATCGACTCAGTAACAAATATACGTAACAGACGTAGGTACTCACCGTAGAAGGAGGAGAGACTGCCTAAACCTTAGAAGGCTCCTATTGGGATCATTCGCCAACATCTGGTGTACAACAGCCAGAGAGCCAATATCATCAACGGAGGACCACCGGTCGTAGAGTTGCATCCAACAATCTGCCTGACTCCACTGCTGTACGCGTTTCCGGAGGATCTCAACCAAGTAATCTCCATGCACCTTCCCATGGTACATCATGTAACTTGGGTCCAATGTCAACACTGTTCTGATGTCTCTCAAAGCTCCTTCATAATCCTCGACTGCGATGGACAACCAAGCTCGTAGTTCAAGGCAATCAGGGGAGACCTTGAACCGAATTATCTTGTTGATCTCCGAGATGGCTGCACCAATTTGGTTATCCCCCACCATCATGACTGCCCTGTACTTGTACGGATACGAAAGGGTAGGATCCAATTGAGTTGCAGTAGCCAAATCCATCATCTTCTCCGTCCCAATGCAATACAAGGATCTCTCCTGGTAAATCCACCCAACTGAATCATACTTTGAAATGAGTGAGTTCATCTGTTTGTATGCCAAATACTTGTGACCCCTCTTGCACTTGGCTCTAGCTACACCAGCCAAAGAATAAACATTCCCCGCCACGGCTGCAGATTCAAAACACAGCTGGGCATCCTTGAATTCCTTCCTCTCCAGCATCACACAACCCAATTGATGAAAAGCAAACTGCTTCTGCCACCCTTCAGTAGCACATTCTCCCAATCTCTCCAACAACATCACTGTTGTGTTTGATTTCATGTCCTCCTCCATAGCTACCTGAGACAAGAAGTAATACAACGGGAATGACGCGTGCCCCACCATTTCCAATCTCTCTCTAGCATCTGACCCACAAAAAAATCTCATCACATCCATATTGTACAAAGACTTAGGCAGTTCTCTCAAGAACACCTGCAAACATGAAGCCACCAAAAGATATGCCATTTCCTCCAATCCATACTCAACAAGCACCAGTGCATCCTCAATTTTACACACCAATTTCATCAAATGCTCATCACAAGCAGATTTCATCTCCTCACAACAGAACTTGTTCGCGAAAGATAAAAGCTCCAACACAATTCTCGGCGAAAACGAGTCTAATTTTCGAGTCCGACTGAATATCTCAACTGCTCTCATTCCTTCTATAGATATCTCATTATGAGAAAAAATTATCTTCTCTCTTCTAGACTCTAAAAATCCACCATAAAGCATTGTCTTTAAAGGCCTAGAAAGGGAAGCTATATTATACCTAGAACATCTAATCTCTTCCTCACCAATGCAAAATGAAAGGTCCCCATCTTCATCTGAGGTAGAACATTCTTCTTCCTCAATGGGGACTGCAAAATTATCGTCCTTCGTCGGAGGGTTTCGACGACATGGGCATGGATCATAGACAGAATCGGGGTCATACCCAGATACAAGACTGGATTTAGGGCATTCAAAGACCCTGCCACGGCAATCCATGGCCGACGACCCATCAAATTCATCTTCCCTTCTTTCGAATCTCAACCAAGCTGAGAGAACAACCTTCAAATGCACATCAACAGCATGTTGTCTAGCAGTTCTGAGGCTTCTTCTTAGCAATTTTGGATCAGATAGACCTCGAAAAATCGAATATTGTTCGAGATAAAGATCTGATTTTTGGATTGGAGGACAATTCTCGAGACGACGATACAAATTTGCTAGGGCTTGAACGAAATCAACGGATTTGAGGTAGGGTTCAATAGGAGGTTCAATGAGATCTGCAACAGGGAGTCCATAAGGGAGAAGAACATCTTTAATGGAATTAGCTTTACTAGATTTGGAACAAATAGAATTAGCTCTTAAATTGAGCTTTTCACCACCACCACCACCACCACCACCGCCACCATCTCCGGCAACTCCACCACCACCACCACCACCACCATTGGTGGTTAAAGGATTTAGGGCGTGAACTTGGCTACTCTTGCATCCATCTGGAAGTTTCAAACTACGGATTGTGGTGAATATATTGTGCTGCATGATGGAATTCAAACCGTTGGATTTGATGAACTATTGATTTATCTATGCTGCATTGAACCAACACAAAACAAAATAGAACAAAAAAATCTTTAGATTGTTTAAGAGAAATGTAGAGAGAGAAAGAGTTTTAGAGAGAGAAAGAGAGGATAATACCTATTTGTGCCTGCAAACAACACCACCGTTGAAGAATCAGAGAGAAAAAAAAAAAAGAAAAGAAGAGAAACAATGGTGATGCAGGCCACAAACTTAAACCACAATTTATTTTTTTCTTAATTTTTTTTTAATCTTTTTAGATTTGTTTTTATTAGATGTAATTTTTTTAAAAAAAATAAAAAATAATGGTTTTATTTAATTTTTATTATTTTTATTTTAATTTTGGCTGGGGGTGTCTGAGATGAGAAGGAGATTTGTGAGTCTGATTAATTGTTCGTCTCTCGTTGGCCTCCAACCAGATTTTGTTGTGATGATGGCCGTTGAAACAGCAAACCTCCCTCGGCCCTCCCTCTCTCTTTCTTTCTTTCTCTCTCTACTTTTTGTTTCTCTCTCTACTTTTCGTTCTCTGTGCCTTAAGTTGGTTTTAGGATTGAAGATCATAAAGCGCATGAATCGGGTTGACGTTCACGCCTTTCTCCCAATCTCCCTCTAAAAATAACAATTGGGAATTGATATTTCAGCACAAATTTTTACTAATTCAACCCAATAACTGTAAAATAATTTTATCGATTATGTAGAACTAGTAACACAATTACAAAGTAGGTGTTGAATTTATAGAATTCATAGACCATTTTGTAAAATTTGTACTATTAATTCTACAAAACCAACAAATAATTGATTGACATATCAACTCCCCTAGCAATTTTTATTCTCTCGTTACTTGCTTCTTTTTTTTGTAATTAGATTGCAATTTAGAGAGTAATTCATTTATTGGGATTTGATACCAAGACCTAGACTACAAAAACTATGCTTCTACCCACTCTAGCAAGTGGTGGTCCACCCGTATTTCTTTGCCTTCAATCACATTCTTCAGAGTGTTATTTTGTCCAACTTCTTTTCAAGGCGTTTGACAATCCCTCTTGAGCGCTTCTACACTCACTTGGAATTTTTCACCCACTAAATTTTTTCGCTGACGTGTCACTAATTATACTCACCGAGAGAATATAAGTGACGGTCCTACATTATTTATTGCACATTCTCTCTAAATTTCATTGGTTTTACATTAATGAATAAATTTAGTGGTTGAGAATTAAATGTGAGTCTAGTATTTTCCTTCATCCTCTAATCTAACCATCAAAGCTTGTACTTTTTAAAACATTATAGGTTGAGTTTACAACTTTGATTACAGTACTCAATCAAGAACCTGCCACCTGTACTCATCACTTACGTGTTACGATTCGAGGAGCTCAGTTTGAACCTTCTATATATATAGTTCTATGGTCGAACTTGACCTGAGTCCAACGAGTTAGACCACTTAGAAACCAACGCAGGTTCAGAACTGGAACCGATACGAGCTAAAAAGATGTTCCTTTTTTTTTTTATATCAAACTCTGGTTTTGAGAAGTTTGATTTAATTATCATCTGACGGTCCAAATTGCATCTAAACTGAGTTCTACTGTAAACCTCATACACAAGATCATTTTGTCTAATATAAATAAAGTAAAATATGGGAGTAGTTGCAATCAGTTTATGTCATGGTAGGCAAACAAACCTTCGTCACAATTAATTTAATTTAATTTAATTAATTAATTAATGGAAATAAAAGATGTAAATAATACTAAAAATTATATTATATAAATTTCAAAGAAATAGACAGCTGTGATTAGGGATGTCGACGAATCTATTTAATATAATACAGCATGGTATTATATTAGGTCATAAGCATTAAATAAGTTTTAATTTAATATGTGGTAATTGATCAACATTTGGTCTCTACCATGCACTGATAAGTCCTTGAATAGCTTGTGCTAGCCTATTAGGGGTGTCAATTGGTACCCAAAAATCCGGAACCGAACCGGTACCGGAACTGTTTTTTGCGGTTCCGGGACCTTACTTTGTAGATCCGATAAATTTCGGATCCATTTCGGATCTACCCGTTTTGGATCCAAAAATTTTCGGATCCATTTCGGATCCATCCAACGGGTACCCGCGGGTACCCGGTTCCGTATAAATTTTATAATTTTATAGTTAATTTACTATTATATAACAATTTTTTTAATTTTTTTAACTTTTTTTTAATTAAAAAAAAAGAAACTAATGACTATTATTTAACAAATTTTATAATAAAATAAATTTTATAATTGAATAGAATACGAAAATACAAATAGGTTTTGTGTGAAAAAAATAAAAAAACAATAACTTAAAACAGGTATCGGGTACCCGCGGGTACCCGCGGATCCTAGCGGTACCGGATCCAGAACCACCAATTGAGGTTCCGGAACCGGAACCGAAAGGATCCGGAACCGCTTCATATTAACAGGACCGGATCTAGAACCTTTAGGTATTGATCCGGAACCGACCCGTTGACACCCCTAATACCGGAGGATCAATTATTAACGATAAGTATTTGTACACTTTGAAATTATGCTTGTCCATCCAATATTTTCTGATTTATTCGATGCAAGTGAGATTTAAATTCAGGTATGTGTTATTAACAGTAGCAGACTTTACAAGTTAAACTAATTGGCACTTGCAAGTTGCAATCTTGATATTTGATATATTGCACACAATTATATGAAATTGGAGCCTTTTCGAAGGAAACGAGCCAAATTTTGCTGTTTGATGCGTAATTTATTTTTGCGGAACTATTTCTTCCTACGCTCCATTTCCATTGGCATTCAATTTTATCCTTACCCCTCCTTCCCTTAATAAAAGATTTCCATGGAAATTTATTCATCATGAGCCTACGGTATATGTGTCTGATAGTAAAGAAATGTATTCTATGGAAGTATGTACGTCCATTTCCACCGATTCTGTAGCGGATATGCTCTCCTAGGTGCTAGGAAGCATATTTCAGCTAGCTCTACACCCACAACCACAACAATCACTTGCGAGGAGGAGATGCAACCCTAGCAAAATCTAGATGCTTAATTTAAAAGCAACAACATTTTTCATAGTAGTGTAAACAACCGCTTGCTCGGTTTTTGTGTTTTTATGACACGAAAGGTTGTGGGTTCAAAATTTGTAGGTCGTGATCTTGTCACTGGGTTTAACCCATGTAATTAATTATGTTAGTGACTTCTCAGCGTCTGTGGTGGCATCCTTCTCTGCGTCCGTGGTTGCGTCTTTCTCTGGTTCCAATACGTAGTGGTGTCTTTTCTTACGTTCGTTGAGGGTGGACTATCTGTGTCGTTCGTGTCAATTTTTTTGCACTTCTCATCAACTCTTGCCAATCTCTCTGTTTTATTATAACTTGGGTATTAGTCCATCTTATAAAGAAAAAATCATTTTGACAGTAGTTTTAAGAAGCATAGGTTACTTTTGAAGCAACTTCTAAAAGAAGCAAAAAAATGTTTTGTTTAATAGTTGCAGCAATAACAAACTATCCCTTAGTTTGGCAATAATATTGCTTGTGTTTGGTGCTGATGAAGATAAGTACTACCACTTAAACTATTAGCAATTAATGGTGAAGAGACCATCGCATGCATGGGTCCTCTTATCTCCAGCTATTAGATTTGGTCAAGTAATTAAAAGAACGGTCAAGTAAAAGAATGCATTGATGTAATACATGAAATAGACATAAATTATATATACTATAAATTAATTAATTTAGAAATCATTTGTAGTTAATTATATTTCTCACCAACTTTCTATTTAACCTAATTATATATACAAGGACCACAAACACACCCATTTGTACGTATATACTAAATTAATATATAAAGGCTGATATATTACAATATTTGTATATCAATTTGATTGCGTGAATTCTTACACATGTTAAATTTACATATAAATGTACGTGAATCCTATGAAGAGTTGATTTTAAAAATTACATTGATTTTTTTTGTGAGAATGATATTATCTTTTTCAGAAAAATTTATATTGTTCTACAATTTTTAACTTTATAAAAAAATTGATTAAAAATTTAATATAAAATGAAGTGTTTTTATGGTTAGAAGTTAACTCAACATTTAGGTCCTGCTTGGTACACCGTGAATATTCGCAAATTCTTGTAGGTGCTAATTAAAATTCTATAAATTAGAAAAAAATAAAATAAAAATTTAAATTGTTTATTTTGTAATGCTCATTGCAAATCCTACCGAATATTTGTTATTAGTTGCCCTAATCAATCATCTACAAACACATGGTAAATTGTGAATTTTCGTATTTGTGAATATTCACGGTGTACCAAGCAGGGTCTTAATGTGCTAAAACTTTTAGAACCATATGATATTTTTGTGAACATGTTTACTTGTAAAGAGATTATCTTCAATGAATGAATCTTTAGATCATCTTCATATAAATCTATACATGCGTAAGAGTTAGCTAGGGGGCGGAAAGTTATTGAAGCTAAGTACGGGGGTGGCGATGGTTTGTTGATTCCAGCGGATACAAAAATCCCTTATGGGACGGCACTCTGGAGACATATTTTGAAGCATAAGAGAGTGATTACCAACAATGCAGAGATCAAAGTAAAAAGTGGGAGATCAATTTCCTTTTGGTTTGACAACTGGTTAGGGGGTTGCCCTTTGAAGGAAAGATTTCCTCAATTGTTCAAATTGTCAAGACACAAGATGGCACCTATTGCTGAGGTTTTCATGGATGGGAATGGATTGGATTTCTCTTTCAGCAGAGTAGTGAATGACGACGAAAGAAGGTCTCTGATTCAGTTAGTTCACATGCTAGATCAGGTACCACCTTTGAATGTGGAGGACGATGAAATCCACTGCAAGTTTGCCTTGGCAAACAGGTTCTCTGCGAAGGAGTGCTACAATATTTCTATGAGAGAAGTGGGTGACATCTGGGATGAGAAACTACTGTGGAGGAAAGAGATCCCATCTAAGATTTCGTTCATGGTGTGGTGTGCATTGAGAAATGCTATGCCCACGATTGATAATCTAATCCGTAGAGGGATGACCTGGGTTAATAAATGTTACTTATGCAACAGAAGTGAGGAGACAGTCCTCCACCTGCTTCTTCACTGCCCGATAACTGCTGCTGTTTGGAATTACTTCATCAAAGTTGCTGGTATGCAATGGGTGCAAAGCAATGAGATCATTGGAGTCATTCAGTCTTGGGAGAGATGCACACTGCGTAGGAGAGCTAAGAAGATCTGGAAGCTCATTCCTTTTGCTATTTGGTGGTCGGTTTGGTTGGGTAGAAACGATTGTGCTTTTAATTCAAATGAGATCACCTTACCAGATCTTATTTGTAAAGCTAAAAGTTTCATGTTTTTTTGGGGTTTGAGGGGTGACATTTTTAATGGGTATAGTTTCTTTGATTTACTGAATGGGTGGGAGGCTTTGATGGCAGTATAAGCCCTCTATTGTATCTTTCTCATTCCTGTTTCTTTTTGTTTTCAATAAGATTTTACCCTTTCCCCCTCAAAAAAAAAAGAGTTAGCTAGGGGGTGAAAATCGATGCTAATATTGGTCAATGCAAACGTGTATATATGGATCTTTAAACATGTATAATGTATGTGCCTAGGGCTATTATTATATAGTATAAAACTCATAACGATAGTGTAAATATTTGTGCAAGTTTAAAAGATTATAATGAAATATATGTTACCTTTACCAACCTGAAAACCAAGCTTCATTGATATGGCAAATGAAGTACATAACATGTATGATATCATTCATGCTCATGTATGTATGTCATGCACATATATGATGATGATGATGAGCAGTTGAAAAATAAAAAAATAAAAAAAGATTAAAAATTAAAAATTGATGATCGAGCAAGAACCAAGAAATAAAGGACAAACATCCTCATTCTGATCAAATATTAATAAATGGTTCGGATCCGCATTAATAGGGTTCACGTATTCACATGTATTATTATTTATAAAACTAGCTATCAAAGGATTGTTGAGAGTTGACTTCACAGGTAAGCTGAAACCTAGGGTTTTGAGTGGTGATCAATCTCTTCTCTTTCTGTCAAACCACCCAGAAAGAAGATTTTAATAATCCTCACATGCAATGTGATCAAACATAACCAAAAACATTTACAATCAAGAAACCATGTTTCTCTCATCACGCACTACTAGGCAGAATTTTTGTTTCTTTCTTATTCTTCTTTATAATCCAAATTGTCAAATTGAGGTACTGCTCGTAAGATTTGTAGTCAAAATGGGTTCTATTCACAATTATGAAAGCCTTTATATATTATATATATGTTGAGAACATTTCCACGTGGGAAAATAAAGAGATTATCACCAACAAAATTCAGTCTTAATTTAGATTATCTCAAATACAAGTAGAATTGAAGAATAAAATAAGTATTAGATGAGTCCACTTAAAAATAACCTATGACTAAAAAAATTTTCATAACAAAAATTAGTGCTTAGATCAATTAACTTCGCGTAGTACCCACTGGCAAATATCGAGGGCAGTTATTGTAACTGAGATAGTATGATATGCTCAATATTTAACAAAATACAACAAGGGTAGTTTTGGAATTTTGTTGGTGAGAACGTACATTTTTACGGCTTAACAGTAGCCGTCCGGGTGCCAGGGTAGAGCTGATCCTCTGCCCCCATTTGCATGTGCCATTCATGTGCTCACGTTAATTTGATTCGAACTAACGGCTAATTGTTTTGTAAAATTATTCTCCTTGTTATATAGATCATTCTAGCAAAAAAATCAGTCATTTCTAAAAAATTTAACCCCATCAGATGTTGATCGAAAAAAACGATAATTATGAACGATTTATATTTTAATTAACTTTTGATAACATTAGATGTCTTAGAATAAATTATTTTTTTGTGAGAATGATCTATATGGCAAGGAGAATAATCTTACAAAAAAAAAAACAAATCAGCCATTGGTTCGCCTCCAACTTTCAAGCGAGATCTACAAGACAAAATAAATGTAAGCATATAGAGGACATGTGCAAATAGGAATAGAGGATCTGCTTTCGTGCCAAGGTTTACAAGGAGAAATATGAGATCTAACTTGGGCTGTGTTTCCTAGTCACACTAACCGGGAGAAAAAGGAGAGCCAGAAGCCACTTTCCAGTGTTTGTTTAGTACTACGTGAATAGTGAATGGGGATGATTTGAGGAACTGCTTGTTGTTGGTTAGGGCGGCCAATAAAAGGTCAAATTCGATTCGCGGTAATGAAATGAATCCAATTCAAGTAGTAGATCAATAATTTGTTTCGAGTTTTAAATTTGAAATTGCAAATCCTAGTGGGTTTGCAATTTATTTATTTTTATTTTTATTTTTTTAAAAAAACCGGTTTACAGTGCTCATTCCCTCCGAATCACTTGTAATTTGTTTTGGGACAAGTTAACCCGCGAATAACACATAATAATTTTAATTTAAATTTAAATTCTCATTCTTATGTGAATCAAACACTAGAATGGAAATGTAGCAGGATTGTTATTGTTATTGTTATTCTTATTCTTTTTTTTTTTTGAAAGAAAGGGCTAAGAATTTATTGACTTGAAAAAAAACTTGTACAATGTAGTATTATATTTGTGTGTACTTACAGAATAACTATATTCTCCCAATTAAGTATAAGATCTTGAAATAGATAGTTGCTGAATATATCGTCTGTTGATCCCCAGAGGAATATAAGAGCCTTTACTTTGATTATTACCTCTTGATAATGATTCTCCTTGTTTTCAAATGCTCTCACGTTTCGCTCTAGCCATAAGCTCCAGCAAATAGCATATGGTAAAAGATTCCATATCTTTCTTCCCCTATTTCTACCATACTTTCTCTTCCACCAAAAGAAATGGTCTATAATAGACCCTGCTGTTACCCATTCTACTCTGAAAGGTTTTAAGAAGTAATGCCTAACTGATCTTGCCAAATCACAGTGCAGTAACAAATGTGATACTGTTTCTTCTTGTTTCTTGCACATCCAACATTTGTTTATCAGCACCATGCCTCTTCTTCGAAGATTATCCATCGTTGGTATTGCATTCTGTAGCACTGACCAAATCATGAAGGATATTTTTGATGGAACCCCTTTCGTCCATAACATCTTAACAGGAAACTTTTCACCCTCTTCTTTGCTGATGTGTTCATAGCATTCCTTGGCGCTATATGATGACGTATTACTGAACCTGCATTTAAACTCATCATCTTCCTCTGGGCTTAAAATCGGAGGCTCCCCAATCAGTAACAATAGTTCATTCAAGTTTGAATGTTCATCAGCTCGCAATGATCCTCTAAGATCCAGGTCCCACACTAATATATCATTTTCCCGCTTCTGGACTTCAAGAATGGAAGCCTTCTTTTTTCTCGAAGCCTTATATAGCCTCGGAAAACGTTTCCTTAAACTTTCATCACTACACCATAGGTCTTCCCAAAAAGAGACTGATCTACCGTCTTTTATGGTTATTGATGTATTTTGCATTACCATATCTCTACCTTTCTGGGTTCCTTTCCAAATAGCTTTTCCTTGTGTACCTTCAGCTGGGGTGGGGAAGAAAAACTCATGATTGCCTCCATATTTAGCTGCAATGACCCGTCTCCACAGTGCCATTTTCTCCTTCCCATACCTCCATGACCATTTGGACAGCAGAGCTTGATTGGTCTTTTTCAAATTTCTTACACCCAAGCCTCCCAAGATCTTTGGTTTACATATTTTCCTCCAGGCTACCCAACTGATCTTTCTTTTTGGAGTGGTTTCTCCCCACAAGAATTTTCTCATAAGTCTATTCATCTTTTTCTCCACAGTGGCAGGAAGTGGGAATAAGGATAAGAAATATATTGGTAAACTGGCTATGGAACTCTTGATGAGTGTTAATCTTCCACCCTTAGATAAGCATTTCCTCTTCCATAGTGCCAACCTTGCCTCCATTCTTTGAAGAACTCCATCCCACACGGCATTAGCTCTAGGTTGTGCTCCTAAAGGTAAGCCTAAATACTTAGTTGGCAATGAAACAGTAGCACAACCTAAAACATCTGCAAAATTTCCTATATCGTCAGTCACACCAACTCCGAACATTGCTGACTTCTCAAAATTTACCCTTAATCCCGAAGCTGCTTCAAAAACCATCAATAGGTCTCTCAGATTTCGTACCTCTTCTTCATTAGCATCAATGAAGATCAGTATGTCGTCTGCGAATTGTAGATGGGTTATGCAAATGTCTAGATTAGGGACATTGAACCCCGATATCATATTCATCTCTTTTGCCCTGTCTAATATTTTGGATAGGAGTTCTACCACCAGTAAAAATACAAAAGGTGATATAGGATCACCTTGCCGAATACCTCTCGTTGGTTTGAATTTTTCTGTTGCCTCACCATTGACCAAAATCGAATGTTGAACAGAGGAGAAGCACCATTTCAACCAATTAATCCATCTATCCCCAAACCCACATCTATGGAAAATATGCTCCACCGTAGCCCAACACACGTGATCATAAGCCTTTGTCATATCTATTTTACACACAATTCC
This sequence comes from Macleaya cordata, assembly GCA_002174775.1. NCBI lineage: Eukaryota > Viridiplantae > Streptophyta > Magnoliopsida > Ranunculales > Papaveraceae > Macleaya > Macleaya cordata. The sequence continues at coordinate 662,412 of MVGT01004544.1, read as the reverse complement.
GGGGACCTTTGCCTTCAATCTGGAATCAATACACTCGTTTGCTACAAGTACTCCATCCAGAATTTGTCTCCCTTTAACAAAAGCTCCCTGAAATTGTGATATTAGTTTGGGAAGAATCAGTTTAAACCTTTCTGCCAAAATTTTCGATAGGATCTTGTAGAAACCCCCCACCAGACTTATTCTTATTCTTGATAACACGAGACCTCTTGCACATACATTGCCCAACGCATTTTAGCCATTAAATTTGTTACAACAATTAATAATTAAATGTATAATTAGAATTTAAAAACGAAATAATATGTTTATGAAAAACCCATTTTTCTTAGAACAGTAGAAAATATTCAGAAAAAATTATCCACAAACATTAGTTTTCAAGAAATTTAATATGTTGTAAGTAAAAAACTTCGTTTACCTCCACATGCCTTTCATAGTAAAATTCAATGCAAAACCCCTTAAAATCACCCTGTAATTCAAAAAAATTAAACCAAGACAACTCAGAATTTTACGATAAAAAAGTAAAAAACTAACAAAATTTAATTAAAAATAATAAATAAAGAGATCGAGATCAATAAGATGAAAAATATGGTTGAATAGAAGTTCTCTAATGTTTGAAGTAATAGAAATGAATTTTTTTATTTCTCTGTATTCTTCATCCTCGTTTGAGGAATTATATTGAGTTAGTTAGTTTTTAAAACGGATTTGAGAATATCTTTTAAGTTGTAAAAATATTAGTGGGAGCAGTTTCGGAGGAGAATGCCTATTTATGTAGAGAATCATTATCTATGTGTAATACTAATAAGTATTTGTAAAATTTGTAACTTTTTTAATTTTAAATTTCTAATTATGCCCTTATTTTTTGTATTCTTTAAAATTTCGATTTAATAAGGAAATTTCTTATTTAATAGGGATAGAATATAGAAAGTATAATTTGGGCCTCAATAACTACATCTAGAGTCACTTCCCTTTAAATAATAGAATATATAATTGTCATCATGGTAATTGGTTCTGGTTCAGATAACATCATGGGCCCAATGTTGCATCACATCCATGTAAAGTCGGTAGATCTGATCTCTAGACCGGTCACTACCATAACAGCCAAACCAATCCAACGATCCAAATCGATCAATTATGGTGGAGGAAAAGGAATTTGAACGCAAAGGTGCATGATATCTGATGCGTGGAAGGTGCTATTTAAACACTAAGATTTGGTGTTACAATTGTAACACCTAATTATGGGGCCCTTATAGTTACACTTCAAGAGCTGAAATTTGGTGAGGTTGTTCTCCTCATTATCTACATCATCCTCCCAAAAATTAACTCATTAACTTTATCAAAAGTTTGACTCTTTTCTTCACTGATGATTTTTTGTGAAGATAATGTATATATATGGTGAGAAGAACAACCTCACCAAATTTTAGCTCTTGATGTGTAACTAAATAGGTCCTACAATACGTCCGGTGTTACAATTATAACACTAGATCTTAGTGTTCAAATAGCACGACTCCTGATGCGTCGATGGTGTAGCATACAATTATCCCAAATTAAGGAGGAACCCTTCTTTTTTAGAGAGTGAAAATAGGAATTTTTGTTTTTATTGTAACGGGGGTTCGATGTAAAGAAGACAAATGTGTAATCACCGACAGCAGGGATCTAAGCGTCAGCAAATTTTGCAAAATGTGAATTACCATCTCTTCTCCCTCCCACCCCACCAAGTTCTTCCCAACGCTTTGCCTACCCATTCTAGATTACAAAAAATTATTATCCTCTACTTCCACCTGTATTTTACCTATTTTACTTACGGAAATAATTTTTGGACAGATGATTTTATAAGGGCAAGTGTTATGGACACCTTAAACAAGCAAAAAAAGTATTTTTTGAGGTGAGGGCAAGTACCATGGGCACCCCAAACATCCAAACCCCTCCCTCCGGTCCTAGATTTGGGGAGGGAGTAAGGGGTTTGAGGGAGGAGGCAAAGATTGTGCCGTGAGGCACAATCTGTGCCGTACAGCACAATCTCTGCCGTACGGCACAGATTGTGCCTCACGGCACAATCTTTGCCTAATTCTATATATACATAAATGTATGAAATTAGGCACAGATTGTGCCTCACGGCACAATCTCTGCCTAATTCCATATAGCCGTTATACCGTATGGCACTAAATGTGCCGTGCGTCCATAATTTTCCATGGTACTTGCGCTCCCCCAAACCCTTAAACCCCTACCCTAAATAACCTAAATAAGGGTTTTCCATGGCACTTGCCCTAAGCCTGATCTTTATGTGGTAAGGTGGAATTCACTATTTTTACTTTTCAAAAAAAATTTGAAGGGATTTTCAACTTCCCTCCCCTGACAGTGAGACCGACTATGCTACGTAAACATTAGACACAAACTTTTATAACTTGTGGGTTCAAACAGCACTACTCACCTTCTATCTGTACGTACCACTTTATGGAAGGGCCCACTAACCTTTCGGTTGATCTGCTCTCAAACTCATGAGCCTTTTAATTGACTCATCGGTCCTCCTAGTTTTTTTTTTTTTTTTTTCGCGTCCTGGGCTGCCTTAGATTTTATGCATGTCTAGGAGAAAAATATCAAATCTAACGGCGAGAAGAAATCAGACGCGCGCGGAGTTGGGAAATAATTGTACTCCTGAAGTATACAGTATTTTAACCCTCACTCTATCTCACCTTGGTGCACGTTTACTATAACCCTTCTAACTAGTCCACGAATTTCTGTTCCTTTACCTCTCCCATGAATTCTGTACCCATTTATGGCTTTATATATGCATATGCATGCATCCAAGCATACACATGCATGTATGCTCTTAATATTAGCTTTGATGGTAGAGAGAGAGAGAGAGAGAGAGAGAGAGAGAGAGAGAGAGAGGTGTCTCTTCCTGTTTGTTTTAAGACTACCTAGGGTTTCCACTTCCATCGTCTATCTCTTCCTGGTTCTTGTGTTTCATATATCTCTGCTCTTAGTGAAAGAAATATATTTATAATCATTAACTGATCAAATTAAACTGATCTCATAGGGATTCTATGATAATCATAAGCCTCATCAGATTAATAGTTGCTATGTAAAGCTTTTGTAATATCTCTCTTTACTTATCTTGGTAGAAATATAAAGAAAGATAAAAAGATGAAGAGGACAAGTGATAGTAGAACTGAATCTACTACTGATTCTGATTTGAAGATGAAATCTTTGGAAAAGAGCAGCGAAGATGATGATCAAGAAGAAGAAGAAAAGCAGGTGTCAATGAAAAATGGAGCAATATTAAGCACATCAAGCAATTATAGCACAGGAATTGAGGAGACTAGTAGTGATGATGATGATGATGATGATCAGATGACTAATAATATGAAGAACTCATCATCAAGTAGTACTACTAGTGGTGGGGGATCTGGGGTAAGACAGTATGTGAGGTCCAAGTTGCCAAGGCTTCGTTGGACACCTGATCTCCATCTTCGTTTTGTTCATGCCGTCCACACACTTGGTGGACCTGAAAGTAAGTATTCCCAATTAATTGAACCCAAACCCAACCCCTCAAATTAAATCCATCTTAATTTGGAGATTCTACATAACTTAATTTTTTGAGAAGAATATTCGATCTACATATATAACTAACAATGATGCAATATTCCTCTCAATTATAAAAGTTCCCCTGTATGTATTTGATGATTTTGGGTGTGCAGGAGCAACACCTAAGCTTGTTCTTCAACTGATGAACATCAAGGGACTTAGCATCGCTCATGTCAAGAGCCATCTTCAGGTAATAATTAATTAATATTCATCGAAACCCAAATCAAAACCCCAAATGATATCTTAATCTAGTACTCATGATCATAAAAAAGAGAAGAAGAAAAAACTTAATCTAGTTGTTTTTTATTAACTCATTATTAATTAACACCTTAATTTCATAAATGTTCTTGCAATTTTGGATTTTCTGTGGCAGATGTATAGAACCAAGAAGATAGATGATCAGGGACTTCAAGGTACAGTACTGCTACTATACTTTCAAAAATGGGGTTTGTCTAAATACATTAAATTAGGGTTTATATATGTGGTTTTCCAAGGAGCTAGCTAGTCTACCTAAACATCTTGTGGAAGTAGTGCATGTTTAATTAATTTATTAATACTGTTTGTAAAATATGTAGTTATACACAAGAAAGGACATCTGATGGGAAGTGGGGATCCTCAACATGTTCACACCCCAAATCAATTTCACATTCTACAAGGTTTTAATCAGAGGCTTATCAACAGTTTCAGGTATTGATGATCAATTTAATATATGGATTTAAATTTAACTTTTAACAAATATACTTTGGAGATTTAGTTGTTGAGCTTAACATGATCACAAAAGATTTCTCTCTCTATACCCAATTGCAGTAGTAGTAGTAGTTCTTCCTGGAGTAGCTCTGGGAACTGGATTGCTAGCATGGGAAGGGAAATCATGAACTTTAGATCATCAAGACCTGGAATTTATTCTTCAGTAGCTGAGAAGATCTACAAGAGTGCAGCCAGCGAAAAAACGTCGAAGTTGGATTTCTATATGGACAATTCTTCATTACTGGAACAAGCTAGTTGGAAAACCCATAAACCCATAGAGGAATTCCCATTGCTTTACTTTAATGATCAAACACCAATTAGACCAAGTTCTACTGATAAATCCAACTTCACAACACAATTGCAAGCAAAAGGAAGAGTAAAACTGAGTAATTACTTGAACAGCACAGGCGTAAAATGGAGAACCTTTGGCGAAGAGCAAGAAATGTTAAAAAGGAAAGTGAGTGACTGTGAGGAGCCAGATTTAAATCTGTCATTGAATGTGAAATCCGAACCACGGGAAGATGAGTCGAAAAGTGGGTTATTGGAGGAGGAGGAAGAAGATATAGATAGTAGTCTATCTCTTTCTTTGTTCTCTCCTTCAAAGAAGGAAAGATACTCTATGAATCTAAACAGAGAATTTTCAATACAACTAAGCAGGAAGAAGGAAGAGTATGATCATAGTAATAAGAATAACTCAACAAGGGCAAGTACTCTAGATCTGACTATATGAATGTAACCATATATATATATATTCTAGTGAGATCTTGATGGTACTTGTCCAACAAGATATGTATGTAACATAATTAAGGTATGTTTTGAGTGACATTTGTTCCAATTATAATGTTATTTATTAATTTCATGCATTAATATCATAGTTCTAAAATGAACTTTGTTTAATTAGCATTAATATTTGGTTCTTTTCATCATCACAATACTGGGTCATCTGCTTCTCTCATATTGGGTTTGCTTGAATTTTTGGAACCAGAAACCAGATCCATTAATTCATGGAACCAATATATGGAACACAAAGTCTCCAAAACTGCAAATTATAATTATCGGGTCCCTTCCCGGTGTTCTTAGGCTTTGCACAAACCCTTAAATTACTACTCCCCTTATTTCATAGCATATATATATATATATCTGATCACTAGGTGAAGTTTGAAACAGTTGAATAGAGGCGGGTAGTTAAATACAAGATTAGATCAATATATAAGTGCGTGACACTCGATCTACCACCATAACTGATCGATATATATAGTACATGTTTCTATATTATTGATCCATTGCTCAATTTTTCATGCATATATGTTTGCATATAAGTGCAAGTTAAGTCGGAAGCAAGTGTATGTTCATATGAATCATATGCTGTGGAGTTGAAAATGAAAATGGATATAAATTAAACAAGTTTACCTAAATGTGTACATTCATGTACCTATATTAATCTGAAATAATGCAGCTCCAAATTTGCAATCAATAAATGTAACCATGACACTACGTTTTTTAACAGTTCTGTCTCTTCGGAATAAAGGGTACGTTCTCTTGATCTATCATTTAATTAATTTCATTAATATTGTTCTTGATCACATGGAACTATGGAAGGAATAAATTCAGCATTTATATCAAGAGTAACAACCTGAGGAAGTTAAAGGAAGATACTATTGCAAGCACTAATCTTAACGAGTATATATTTAATAAATAAATAAAATTTAGGCCCTACTTGGTATACAGCATGCATGTGAAAATGCAAATTCATAGTGAAATTTCCATTTACAGATCGATGAGAATATATTGACAGATGGGGAAATTAATTAACTGTTGATGTAATTATGCAAAAAAAAAAAAAAAAAAAAAACTTAAAGAAAATTTAGGTGCATATCCATGCTTTAAATTCCAGTCACGGTCCTAAGCTGTACTTTCTAGCTACTAACTAAAGAATTCAAGATCCTGTCAGTCCGGCTCATCTGTGTTGGACCAGCTTCATTATCATGGGACTGTCTGTCATCCATCTAGCTACTAATCTATATCGGTAATGCCTAGGGATAGGGGATGGGGATGGGGTACTCTGGGTAGGTGGAAACTGGAAATTTATTCTTATATCAGGGAATAAATTTATACAAGAAAACCCAGCCAGGTCGTAATTTTTTTTTTTTTAAAAAAAAAAAAATTTGAAAGATAAAAAGTTAATTAATCAGCAGACAAGGGGGAGGGATTGCACAGGCCAATTAAGAGCTAAAATTACAGACAGAAAACGGGATAAAACAAGACTACTGTGCTAAGAAAACGCTGACAAACCTCATCTGCAAACATGCAGCGAATGAAGAACTCCAAGAAAAACAAAATTAACTAAAGACTCATTTTCAGCGAAAAAAAAAACTGATGATGATCATGATCATGATGAGGTTGTAATTGTAAATCTCACCAATTAATTAAAGATTAATTATATTCTTTGAGCCAGAGAGAGAGTGGTAATAGTAGTCAATGACGGCCCTTTTCACTCCCCAACATGAGTCAACCACTCGACAGTAGTGCGTGACCAGATCTTTGTACATTTTAAGTAGTTTTTTTTACGGTAGTGCTAGGGCTACCGAAATCCCTACCGAATTTGCTACAGCAGGCACATTTCACGGTGAGATTCATAACACTTTAGGATGGGNATGCATGTGAAAATGCAAATTCATAGTGAAATTTCCATTTACAGATCGATGAGAATATATTGACAGATGGGGAAATTAATTAACTGTTGATGTAATAAAAAAAAAAAAAAAAAAAAAAAAAAACTGATCACCTAATTAATTAAGAACCCTACAATTAATTCAGTATTGATATCCTAGTTAGCTGTTCCTAGCTACTAACTAAAGAATTCAAGATCCTGTCAGTCCGGCTCATCTGTGTTGGACCAGCTTCATTATCATGGGACTGTCTGTCATCCATCTAGCTACTAATCTATATCGGTAATGCCTAGGGATAGGGGATGGGGATGGGGTACTCTGGGTAGGTGGAAACTGGAAATTTATTCTTATATCAGGGAATAAATTTATACAAGAAAACCCAGCCAGGTCGTAATTTTTTTTTTTTTAAAAAAAAAAAAATTTGAAAGATAAAAAGTTAATTAATCAGCAGACAAGGGGGAGGGATTGCACAGGCCAATTAAGAGCTAAAATTACAGACAGAAAACGGGATAAAACAAGACTACTGTGCTAAGAAAACGCTGACAAACCTCATCTGCAAACATGCAGCGAATGAAGAACTCCAAGAAAAACAAAATTAACTAAAGACTCATTTTCAGCGAAAAAAAAAACTGATGATGATCATGATCATGATGAGGTTGTAATTGTAAATCTCACCAATTAATTAAAGATTAATTATATTCTTTGAGCCAGAGAGAGAGTGGTAATAGTAGTCAATGACGGCCCTTTTCACTCCCCAACATGAGTCAACCACTCGACAGTAGTGCGTGACCAGATCTTTGTACATTTTAAGTAGTTTTTTTTACGGTAGTGCTAGGGCTACCGAAATCCCTACCGAATTTGCTACAGCAGGCACATTTCACGGTGAGATTCATAACACTTTAGGATGGGATATGAAATACGAGGAGATGCAAATCACTTTGACCGTTGGATGCTTGAGTGGTAGCAAATTCTGTAGGAATTTGCTGTAACTCAAGCATTACCGTTTTTTTTAAGGGTTCACACTTCACATGGTAACGAGTCTAGACTCTAGAATTGGGTTTTTATTTTTTTTATATTTTAGTATTAATCTTATGATCTCGAAATCTTCCTTACAAAAATCAAGACACTGAGAAACTTGGTTTTAAATCTATTCGAACGCCGCTATTGAGACACCCATTAAAAAAAAACAATAAAGCTTTTTGACCTGAACATTTTACAAAATGGGTGTGAGATGTTTATGTAGTGAGATCTACCACTTTTCTCCTTCCAAAAATGTTACGAGGGGATTTTCAACTTATGTGGCAGTGGGACCCACTATGACACATAAGCATCTGACATTTATTTTGTAAAAGGGTCGGGCCAAAGCAGCACTCCAAAATAGAACATAAATGATTTTTGGACCGACGATTTTACAAAATTGGTGCCAGACGCTTATGTACATGGTAGGAGGAACCCACCACTTTTCCCCTCCCAAAAATATTTTGAAAGGATCTCTAACTTACATGACAGTGAGACCTACCATACCACATAAGCAACGGGCACAACTTTTATAAGTTGGTCGATCCAAAAAGTACTACTGTTTTAAGATGTCATCTCGATGACACCTCGTCTATGGGGCCCACATGGATACATCAAAGTGTATTCTTGATGGGCTTTTATCGCTTTAAAATATGCAAGATTCACGAGAATGTGTGGAATTCACACATAACCCACAACTCCTCTAGATTATAGTCTGATCACTCATGTGATCGAGATAATCTAAAGATTGACTTTTTACGAGGATATTCTCTTAGTCATATAATTTATCCTCACTAACAATTAATGGTGATAGATGGATCAATTTTACATAGCCAACCAAGGGGTGAACTTTAATTTAGAAAATGAATGCTCACAAAAACCTCAATCATTATATAGACGGATCGCGATCGTATGCAGAAATCCGAATATGAATTTCTAATATTGAATGCCCGTCGTCCGATTCTCAAGTTGGGCTGATCCTGGTTCACTCACCGTTACTAGGGGAATTCTTGTAAGTTTCTTCTCTTCCGCTTATTGATATACTTAAACTCAGTGTTTAAGTATAGAGGGAGCAGTCCAAAGCTGGGATCAGGGGTTGAGTTGGGAAATAAGGACTAACGAGCTTCACGAGGCCAATACTTATTTCAGATTCTAGAAAGTGTGAATCAGATGGAAGGGAGAACTGATCAGAGGAACTGGAGACATAACGCCAATGGCATTTTCACGGTCAAGTTCAGCTACGAGATGCTGGCTGAGCAAGATAATACACTCGAGGATGAGACTCTTTTAAATTTCCTGGAAAAGTTCATTTGGAACAGGTTGATTCCTCCGAGAATTTCGTTTGTGGTTTGGGCGGCAGCTGTCAACGCTCTTCCCTCTCAAGACAACGTCAGAAGAAGAGGAATGATCGTCATAAAACGCTGCGAGTTCTGCAACAGGGAAGAGGAAAGTACTGATCAATTATTGCTACACTGTAGGGAGATTAAGAGGATTTGGTCAGAATTCCTTCAGCCCTGCACCCTGTTCTGTATGTTCCCTGCCACTGTGTTAGATTTCATTTGGACTTGGAAGCTCAAAATCTCGGATAAGCCCAAACAGTTCCTGCGCTTTTGTTTTCCCTTCGCAATTTGGTGGGTGGTCTGGTCGGAGAGGAATAGAAGGATATTCCAGGGAATGGAAGGAAGTTTCGAGGAAATTATCCTTCAGATAAAGTCCTTCCTCTACAGTTGGTCCCGGGATGTCGAAGGTCTCAAGAACTCTCACTTTCAGAACTTTGTTTTTGGGGTAATGCTACAGGCACCCCGGATTTGCACACAAAATCATACCCGAGGTCTAATTTGAGTCTAATTTAGTCTAACGTGGGTCTAATTTTGGTCTAATTTGAATAAAATAATCAGAGGTATTAGCAAAGGTGCAAATCCAAGGTGCTTGTAGCATTTTCCTTGTTTTTTAATGGGATAAAATCTGTCATATGTAGTCCTTTTCGAATTTTTTGCTGCTTTATCACCTTTCTCTGTACTTTTGGGTGATTTCTTATCACCCTGTCTTAATGGTATCGTTTTATCCTGTTCAAAATATATATATATATATATATATATATATATATACTTAAACTTAGCGGGTGGCCCCTCCTGACCTGGGGTCGCAAAGTGGGCGCCACGGATTCTGACTTAGAGAACTTTCGTGTCAACCACCACGGATCGTGACTCTGGCCGCCCAGGGCCCAAGTTTGGGTCGGTTGCGTGCGGAGGTGTAGATGGTTTGCTTCAATAAATATTTAACCAAGACATATATGATGTTTATGGGATTCACATGAAGATATTATTTAAGAGATGATATTCAATTATGATGTTTTTTTTCTCATATAGATGATTCTTACAAAAAAATCAGCTCATTTTAAAATTTATAATTATTGAAAATCAATGGTTTTTTATCCCTTCCCTATAATAGAATGTGCAATTAAAATGTATAATGTTAAAAAAATAAAGGAATCTTTGTCGTAAACGACAAACTCGTCAACGGTGAAGAAGAATAAGATTTACTTAAAAAACATCTTTAATTAATTTAATTTACTCAGTATAGAATTTGAGAATATCCGTGATTAAACACTTGTATATATTTATTGGTTTCAAATTTGTTTAAATAAAAGAAAGGAAAAATATCTTCTATTTTAAAAAAAAAAAAATTTATTCCAGAGTTTACGTGCCAGAGTGTATAACCTGTGAAACATCCAACGGCCACGCATTTGGGTGCAGGTAATCTCGGGTGCAGAAAATCTCCCCTTAATTATGAAAATTAATAACAATAATGAACTCATCTCTTCTTCTTCTTTTTTTCTCTCTCTCTCTCTTTTTTTCTTAATTTTATAAGGATTTTGTTAACATGTGCCCTTAGGCTTTTTAGTTTTGTATTTTTTTTAGTTTCTTAAAGTTGTCCAAATTGGCTGATTTTTTGATATGTATATTATTTATACTATTTGGATCATATCTAAAAAAATTAGCTCAATCGGAGTCCTCTAGCACCCTCTAGCACCACGAACACTTAATTTAGACTTTAATAGTATGAATGAACGGTGGACATTTAAAGTGATTTGTTTAGAGGGTTAGATATTTCTGATGGAGCTGATTTTTTGTGGACATCTTATAAATAATGATAATATTATGCTTACAAAAATTTAACTGATTTGAAGACATGTAAGTTGCAAAAAAATTCCTTCAAAAACATCCTTATCGTGTTAACAAGACTCATTTTATAATGGGATAAATCCAAGATGCAATTAAAGAGTTTATAATAATTAATAAACTATGAGTGTCGTCTTCATCTACTGTGGACTGATCTGGACCATCAAATCAAAGGGTCTACTGGATGGATAGAATCTATGTTTATTAAATCAATTAATAAAGGCTTAATTGTTTTTGGTCAAGATCGGTCAAATTGCAAATTTTTTTTTTTATTTGCCATGTGTATGAATGTCTCAACTAATAGATTGATTTCGGATCCATATCGGTTCTATCCATGGGTAGGGATGTCAACGGGACGGTTCCGGATCGGAACCTAAAGGTTCCAGATCCGATCCCGTTAATATGAAGTGGTTTCGGATCCTACGTACCGGTTCTGGATCCGGTGCCGCTAGGATCCGCGGGTACCCGTTACCTGTTTTTAATTATTAATTTTTTGTTTTTTCTACATAAAACATATTTGTATTTTACATTTTCGTATTCTATTCAATTATAAACTTTGTTGTATAATAGTAAATTAAACTTTAAAATTATAAACTTTATACGGAACCAGGTACCTGCGGGTACCCGTTGGGTGGATCCGAAATTAAACGGATTCAAAACGGGTAGATCCGAAATGGATCCGAAATTAATCGGATCCACAAAATGAAGTCTCGGAACCGCAAAAAATGGTTTCAGTACCGGTTCGGTTTCGGGTATTTTGGTACCCATTGACACCCCTACCCATGAGTACTCGGGGTATTGTGGTTCTAGAATTGGAACTGCCTTCAAATTTTCGGTACCAGTTTTTTTTTTTGTGTAATTTATATATGACCATTTTCAGTAGTGGTGGATAGAATGAGAGTTATTCTTAGAAATTGACGAAGTATTTAATATAACAAAATGGCCCACATGCTCACAATTTTCAAAATAGACCGGTGAGATGTGGGGACTCATAAAATGTAGAAAATATGATCGAGAGAATAAACACTTTTGGAGCCGATATAAATCATGTTTACTATTTTAATGATATTATTCCCTTCAAACCATATATGTCTACATCTTGAGTGTAGACTACTCAACCACAAATTAATAAGTTCAAGTATAATTAATCTATTCATTTGTTGGTATACCTTGGTAGATTGGAAGCATGAGTACTATATATTGATATTCAAATCCCTTCAATTAATTACCATATTAATTTTAATTAGGTTTAGTTTACATTAACTCGTGGTTATAGTATTATACATGTTTTATGCACGTATGGTTATATGTAAAGATTAAAAATAATTAGTTTATATAATTAATTTGTGCGAAAAGAAGTAAAAAAAAGGCATACAAAAAGTACCCACTATAGATATGTATATAACATATCTTATCAATAATAATGACTATTTACACACAAAAATCATCCCCACCAGTACCACCACTGCTTGAAAATGACCTATGAACTGATGTGATCTAAACGATTAGGATATCTTCGTTACAAAAAAATCAGCCGCTTTGTATCAATCCCATGTTTCAATTACTAGTAGGTGTAAACGGAGTGTGATTATTATATGAATAAGTTAGCAAGACTTAATCGAAATTAAACAAATTTACAGCAGGGCATAGTGGTCGGTATTAAAAAGGGACGGCGAAAGATGAAAAAGCGTCGCACTGTTTATTCCCAAAGCTGCATATCTATACTATTATATAAATGGAATAACCCTTCGTGATAGTTATTTCGTTGGATGGCCTCATTTTTATCAAATGCCAAAAACTACCCTTGCATTGAATGAAAAATAATTTTGTTTTGAGGTTTCCAATTTATCTAAAGAGGGTATTATTGTCAATACGTAGAGACCTCTACTCACCTACGAATTCAGTTGTTTCAGTTTTTTAAACTACTCTATTATAAATTGTGTTTTACGTTTATACCCTTTTAGTTTTATAAAACAGATTGTGTTCAAGTGTAAAAATATATTTAAATATGGGTATTTTTGTATATTTATCTTAATAAGGTAGTTACAACTAATTTTGTTTCCTAATAAATCTCCCATGTTCAGAGTAGTGTAACTATAGAGAATCCTAATAAAAAAGGGATTCTTGATTACCGAATCACATAAAAATCTCAAAATTAAGATGAGAGGCTAACTAAAAAATAATGTATGAAGTAGAAGATGGTGGTAGAACTATACCAGTGTGAGATCCATAAAATAATTTTAAATTAATTGTCTCTTCTTTTGGATTCCAACTCAAGTTCTCAAAGAAAACTCGATGCTAACTCTCTCTTTTTATATAGGAATAGGTATTTGCTTTATAAATCTAGATGTTTTAGTAGATCTAATTGCTATATATTTTATTTTTATTTTTTTTACGTTCTTTATAAATCAAGATGTTTTTCTTTTTTATATTTGAAAACTTAATAAAAAATATTTTCAAATATGCATTCACCCAAAGTTTTTTTATGTTTCTAACTACAATTTTCTTTTTTGCATATGCAGGATTAGGCCGGATATAGTATTAAAATTTCAAATACTACAAGTACAGATTGGTAGAAGAAAAATGATTAAGTTAAATTTTCGGTTTAAAATAGATTCCCGAATTATGTTATTTCGCCTAATTTTATTGCATTTGAAAATATGTATTTAACTTGAATATTGAAATCTTACCCATTTAGATAATATAATTTATTTATTAATTCAGAGCACAAAATAATACATTTGAAAAAAATTACCGGCTAATACGCGTTATGCACGCGTATCGCGCGTGCCTTAGGACTCGTATATAATGAAGGTAGATGTGTATTTAGAAATGAGTTGATATTTTCGGATACAATGATTTACATGGTGGAAAAAAATACTCACATCCGATCATCTTTATGTGGTCCTTACAAGAGGGCTAATTCCATGGCTAAATGACTCCTCTCTTCTAATAATATTCTCTTACCAAAATATTAACTTAATTTGTATTATACAATATCGATCGGTTACGAAAGAGCAATTATTTTAGTGTGTATGATATACATATATATACAATATCGATCGGTTACGAAAGAGCAATTATTTTAGTGTGTATGATATACATATATATACAATATCGATCGGTTACGAAAGAGCAATTATTTTAGTGTGTATGATATAAATATGTCATGACGAGAATATCATCCCTACAAAAAAAAAATATTGATTCATTTTCATGTAGATTTGAAGTAATATAAAACTAATCTTACATAGATATGGAGATTGAAAAGTAAAGTCCATTAATCAATCCTGCATATATATATATATAGTAACATGATTTTTTTTCTAAGGAGGTGAGCCTACTTTTTATGAGATCAGTAATTTGATGATAATAAAAAATTGAACATGAGTTTAAGCCATCAATAACAATCGATTACCCTACCACTTGTGCTAGCTGATACATGATCTAGTAATAGTGACCGTCCGATTTACATGCCGTTCAAGAACAAAATGATCAGATGGTTGCAATCAATCCATCATGATGTTTAATAATTTTCTATTTACTTATTAATTTTTATGGCTTTCTTTCTTTAGAAATTCTAAATTGGAATACCTTCACCTACCCATCCAATGAGGAAGCTTCACACTAAAATATAATTAATATCATCATGGCATATCCATAATGCATGACATGCAGACATGGTTATCAAAATGCATGCATGACATGATGTATGCATGCACGTGTAGAAAAGGACAGACATGCTTATTCTCATCTGGTTGTAGATCCGCATTAATAGGTTCACGTATTCTCATGCAGTAAAAATATATTATTAGAACAGAGAGACAAAGGTACTGTTGGGAGTTGACTTCACAGGTTGTGTTGGGGCTGAATCTTTTTTAGATTACATATTTCAAAACTTTTTGTTATGGAAAATTCTACTTCCACCCCAAGTACTTTCCTCCACAAACTCTATTTATTCTTACACCTTGTTTACACTTGTCTGTAGGGTTCATATAGAGGTGATCTAAGAGAGTTTTCATTTTTTTTTGAAGGATGATCTCTTAGAGAGCATCCTCACAAAAAATCACATCGTTCTTAAATTTTAGCCTCATAAAGAATTGATTTATATTTTAAGCTTTTTGAGCCATCCGTTTACCCTCAATTTTTAACTAAACTTTTAACAGGGTTAAAACTTTTAGAAAGGTCTAACTTTCTTATGAAGATGATGCAGATAGTGACGAGATTATTCTCTTAAAAATTAGCTTTCAGATCATTTTCATGTTGTCCGTAGATGGGTGTAAATGAGGTCTAAGAATATATATGGGATGTGCAAAGAAAATGGTGTGTGGAAATAATGTTTTCTTTTTATATTTTTAATTCACTTTTAATATATCCCTCACATACAATAAGCCAAAATAAGCTTACTAGACATTATATAAAATATAATATTCCCCCCAAAACCAGAATACAAATTTGATTGCAAAAACAAGCTCTTGGTTCCAATTTTTTATAGCCAACAGAAGGCATGTGTAATGCAAGTAATAGACTTAAATTTGGTTAGTTTATGAATCTCACTGTAAAAACAGATAACATTTTTTAAAGCTGAAAAAAAAAGCAGATCTTTTTTTAGCTTTTTCTTTTTTAAGAAACAGATCATAATTCATAACTTTTAGTTAGCCTGTTCTCAACCAAAACTGTTTCCCAGCAGGATTTTGGACCTATCAAAAATATACAAAAGTTATTGATTTTTTTGTGCTAGAATGTTCTTCAAAAAGGTTATTCCTATAAAAGGCATGCAAAGAAAATTCGAATTAATAACACTGTGTTTGTTTCTTCTGTTTTTCTTTTCTTTTCCTTTTTTTTTTTCAAGAGTTAAGCATTTAGTTTTTTAATAATCTTAAAACGAAAAGACACAAAGAACCTAATGGTTATATTAAAAATGACAAGTTAAAATTGTACTTTGGTTATAGACAAAAGAGTAGACCTAGCTAATCTAGACCCTAATTGGAAAATTACACCTCCTACAAAGACAAGTTTTTTTTAACGTTCATAAACCTAGAGCCCCGTTTGTTAAATTTTTAATTTAATTGATTATGGGTTTAAAATTGGTTATAACGCCTCTTTTCTTCTGTAAGAAACGGTTTTCATAATCAATTTTAGGGCTTAGTATTTTACAAGTTATTAAACGGAGGGTAATAAGTTTATCCGTGACGCGAACGTAACTGGTACTTTATTTGGGACATGGTCATATGCCCGACTTTGAATTGGTGCATCACTATCTATGTCTATTTTGGTGTGGGTTTTCTTATCTAAATCCTCCAATCCGGTTCTCTAACCATGTTTCAATGACGGGACTCACAATTTAGAGAATGTGATCACATTCTCTTGTTTGGTAATTCGTCTTTTGAATCCGGAATAGTATCTTCAAAATGTAATTTTACTGAGAATAGTCTCACTCGAAAAGATGAAAATCTTAATTATAACTTAATATATATAGATTTTGAATCATTTCACTCATTGTCAATTCATTTTGAGTTGAATACCTACAAATTTAATATAATATCAAAATTAGCTCATACATAATAAGCCTTCGAAATGCGTGTACTCCTCCAAACATGGCCTTAAGTTAAAAGTCTTTTAAATGAAAGGACTAATTAATTTGTGGTGTATATTTATCTCTCAAGCTACCATATTAAATGGTCTCGCACACGGCCGAATAAAAGCTTAGATTCTAAATTTCTGGTTGTGTTTATCATACCAGCAGGAAACCATTCTTTTCTTTTCTTTTTTGTATCGGATGCATGAGACCATTTAATAGGGTAGTTCTTCATTAGGTATTTGAATATTTGATTTGAAAGAAAAAGAAAGAAAGAAACTTTTTTTCTTTTCTTTTTTTGTATCGGATGCATGAGACCATTTAATAGGGTAGTTCTTCATTAGGTATTTGAATATTTGATTTGAAAGAAAAAGAAAGAAAGAAACTTTTTTTCTTTTCTTTTTTTTAGGGTTTCATTGGTTTAATCCCAAGAAGCTCGTGAGAGTTAGAGAGCCGATGATGATATGATATTATTATAAAGGATAGAGAGACATTAATGAGGGTGTTGAGTTGTTGGCTGCTATTTACAGTTCAACTTTGACGTCGGTGTGTACACGTGGAGGGAATGTTTGGGGTTTCATTGTTCAACCCAAAGACTCTCCTCCTATTAGTTTAGGTCAAAGTCAACACAATATATAGAAATGATCCCATGCTTCTTACATGCTGATCGGGAAGTTACTGTTCCACCATCAGCCTTGATTGATCTCACACCATAGACTTGTTCAAGATTTGTGTTGGATGGCGAGAATGGGAATCACATTCCGATTGGAGAGGAGAATTACAAACCCAAATCTACTTGTGGGTTTTGCTACTCCTCCTTTATAGGATATTCCTGGTTTAAAAAATAAACTAAACACTGGAATGGAATTGCATTTCTATGCTCGTCATCCAAACATGACTTAGACGATATCCAAATATCACTATGCATTTTGGATAGTGATCAAATCATGACCTATATATCTTTTGATGCATGTTTAATTCGGCCTAAATTTTGAATCAACTAGACATGTAGGTGGCGTTTGTTTTTTTTTTTTAGGGGCATCTGAATCTGATTCATGGAAATCTAATTTCAAATTACTTAACATCTTCAATTTTAAGAATTTGAAACTGAGCCCATTAATTTTGATTGTATATCTAGTAAGATTTTATTTCAAATTCATATTAGCGTTACTTGATTACTCACTTTGAAAATCCTAACTTTTTCAAGAAGTAGAAGCAGTCAATTGATGATACGCTGTTTAAAGGGTCCAAATCTAGATTTTATAGTTTTCAGTACAAGAAAAATTAAATTAACAAACACCCCTTGGGATTGATACAAACAAGTTAAACGTTTAGAGGATTTAGGTAAGTAGGAATCTTGAAGTGAAAAATTGGGGTGGGGATTAGACGTGGCAAACGTAAGTCCCAAGAAGGGACAAATCCGTGATTCTCGATGGTACAGACAATAGCAATTTTTTTTTTCCATTAGTTTTGAGTCCGCATCAGAGAAGACAGCAGCATCAATCAGGCATCAGCAAACGTGATCCCAAACTCACACACTCACACACATGCACAGACTTCCCGCCCCACCCTTACTTACTTTCTCTCTCCTCAACCCCACTTTTTTCCATGCATGCATGCATGCCTTTTCTCTCTCTACTCTACATCCCCACTTACATACATCATCCATACATCTATATGTAGACAGATAGGAAAATACATATAGATTATATTTGTATATATTGCACTATTAAGGAGAGAAAACAATGTTGCATATACATACATAGAGACAGGGGAATTCAAATGACTTTCTATGCCTTAGGTAGGGTTAGGGTTTCAATTTTCATCTCCATCTCCATCTACTGTTCCTGTTAATTCTTTTAATCCTTTTTTCGCCTGATTTTTCGGCGTTCTACAATGATCATCTCTGCATATTCAGTCTCTTCGGCCGCTAATTTGTCATTGATTTTCGACTGGAAGAAGATAGTCTAAGCTAGGGCGGATTTTTAGTAAGGAATTAAGCTCAGCAAATTGCTTAGTTGTTGTTACTACTAAGTTTTGATTAATTGGGGTAAAGACTTGTTGGTTCAAGAACAAGAGAGATGAAAGAAAGTACTAGTACTGAAGCTTCAAATACTAACATAGGTGATAAGAATGAAGATGAGGAAGATGAGGAAGAGGTAGATGATGATGAGGAGGAGGAGGAGAAGCCTAAAAATGGAGGTAGTTCAAGCAACAGCACAGTAGAGGAAAACGAGAGGAAAGCGAACTCCGTTGGGAGTGGGGTGCGACCGTATGTTCGTTCGAAAACACCTAGGCTTCGCTGGACACCGGATCTTCATCTTTGTTTCGTTCATGCTGTCGAAAGACTCGGTGGACAAGATAGTTAGTACAAAACTCTCTCTACACTCCTTAATTAGCCCTATATATATTTGAATCATATACATAATTGAATAGCAATTAAGGAAAAAATATTTCTTGTTAATTATCATGAACTAATTGTTCATTTTGTGGCAGGAGCAACACCTAAACTGGTTCTTCAGTTGATGAACATTAAAGGTCTTAGCATAGCTCATGTCAAGAGCCATCTACAAGTAATTTGATTTCTTAACCCTAAATAATTAAATTAATGCTTTCAACCCAAAAAATTCTTTGTTCTACTTGCTTTAATTCATAACTTATTTCATCTAATCCTCTTTTCCCTTTCTGATTTAGATGTATAGGAGCAAGAAGATCGATGACCGGGGTCAAGGTAAGCCAATTATATATATGAAGGAAACATGAAATTAATTAGGGTTTTCATGTTTAGTTCCTAGCTATACAATTAAGGGATATTTCAGATTTTTTGTGAGTGATATATGTCTTCCTCCTTGACAGTCATAACTGAGCAAGGTCAACTTATGGAAGGTGGAGATGCTCATATTTACAACCTTAGCCAACTCCCTATGTTACAAGGTTTCAATCAAAGGCCTACTCCCAGTAGTTTCTGGTATGTAATTGCTGACGCTTCAAATTAAAAACCCTTTCAACTGTTACTATATAAACATGCTTAAGTTTTTATGAACTCAACCTCATTATAAGATGTTTCTTTTGTATCAAGCTATGATAATTTTTCATGGAGAGGTCATGGGAAATGGATTTCTAGTCCTTACATGAGCGCGGTTGCGAATAATAGAGCGAGGCCTGGAATTTACGGTTCAGTGGCAGAGAGGATCTTTGGTGGAAATACCCCAAATTGGAATTTCCATATAGGAAGTTCCACTACTTCCAATAATGAACAGAATAGAAAGAGAACAGATCAAGAACCCCAAAATGAATTTCGATCCACAACGTCGTTTGCTCACGAATCCTGGAAAACCCAATTCAGATCATTTCCAATAGAACCAACCAACTTCATCACTACAACTCAATTGCAAGCGATAAGGGGAAGAGAGAAACTAAATAGCTTGAACATCATAAGCAGCAGTAATTCTAGCCCGAAAACTGATTGGAGAACAACAACAGAAAAACGAAAGGCGGCAAAAAGAAAGGCGTCTGATTGTGATCTTGATCTGAATCTCTCTCTAAAGATAACATCAACACATGATGATGTTCAATGCAAGAAAGATTTGCAAGAAGATGAGGAAGTTATTGGTAGTGATTTAACTCTTTCTTTGTTCTCACCTTCATCAAAGATTAGAAGGTTGAAGGAAGGAGATGATGATGATGATGATGATGATAGTAGGGATCAGCATGCAAGACTGGCAAGTACTCTAAATCTGACTATATGAATGAGACAATATTCTAAGTGAGATCTTGAGGTACTTGTCCAAAAGCTAGAGATTATATATTACATATATATTAATTATTATTATTATAGAGATACAAGGTAATAACACCACTTGTTCATCTTTGGTTGTTTTGTATCGTTTTGTATTTGCATTAACAATCTTGATATCAAACTTTTCATGATTATTTGGTGTCTAGCTAGCTATCTAGAAGTAGAAAAAAGTTAATTTATATATGTTCATAAGAAGTAATTAAATGTATATACCTGATTGAATTATATTATTTTTGGCATCTTAACAGTAATATTGAATGCTAGAAACCCATGAACACTGCCCTAAAGTTTTACACTTTGAGCTAGGAGCTGACATATAATTAACCTAAGGGTATTAGATATAATAAGTAATCAACCCTAGCTTCTAATCTATGCTTAGATATGTAGTTCCATTCATATGGGTATTTATTAGCTTCACCCAAAACACTATTGTTTTTTTTTTTAAACAGCCTTCTTATTTAATTGTAGTTTTTTTTAACCGAAAAAACCCATTTATCGTACCGATTTAGATCTCTCATTGTTCCAAAGTCGATTTTCTAATAATTTTGAAAATCGTCCCATCATTGTGAAGTTCATACAAGATTTGCTACATTATTCTATATTCCATAAAACAGTTCAATATATCTTGCTAAGTTTACAAAACTCATATATGGCCTCATATTACTGTTAAAAACCCGTTTTGGATCAAGGTCCATACAGTAATTTTCTTGACTTCAAGCAAAATTTTGATCACTCAAACCCAATTCAATTACAAGAAAAAAAAATAGAAAAAAAATAGAAGCTTTAATTAGATTATGGTTTTAAACTGTTGTTAAAGGATCAAACAAAGAAAGACACTTTTTAACCACAGTTTAAAACCGTGGTCTAAACCCCATTTCTTGTAAGGTGTTAACTCAAGTCAAGGTGATGATGCAGTTGAAATCCTTTGTTAGGGTTTGTGGAAGCATTTGTTCTTCCTTTTTCGCTAGAGAGAGAGAGAGAGAGAGAGAGAGAGAGAGAGAGAGAAATTGTAAACTTTTGAAACTTGTAAACTAGTTACATTATCATTTTCAAATCAAACTCAAATTTATCTAACTAAATAAGAAAATTATAAAACATAATGGTCCTGTTAACCAATAAAACTAAATCATATAAAGCCGCTAATAATTAATCGATCTAATCGAATAATTTATTTAACCTAATTGAGGAAACGTGGAAGCACATTCTGAACAAAGATGTTGGCCAGATTTTGATAAGTTGCTTCCGATGGATGAACGGCGTCCCAAAACATGTATCTCGAGGCATCAGGGCACGTCAATGATAATTCGGAGCACAAAATCCCCATCTCTAGCAACCCAGTCCCACAGCACCCTACAGTCGCCTCCTCAAAACCTACAATTTGAAAAGTTAATTAAATCCCAATTAATAAGAATTGATAATATATAGGTCAATAATTGGTTTTAATGGGCTCATAATGGGCCCACTATTTCAGGCCCATCCCATTAAACATAAAATTAAAGTTTCCACTTAATGGGCTTCAAATAATGGCCCTACTATCCAAATTTTCCTTTAGATTTACGAAGAGGGAAGGCACCCCAAAATATTTTGGCATGCCCCATAAAAAGAAACCCTAATATTGGGTGGATATATGGAAGTGTTAGTGTACTAACCGTATTTGAGGGGATTTGTGGCCATGTCCATCATGGGATCGTAGACTTCAACGTAAGCAACAGTGGACCCACGAAGTGAAGATTGCAACCGTTGGATTCGAGATTGGAGCTTGTGATTGTAGCCCTGAGAGTCTATGTTTTGTTGCTGCATACAAACACGTTGAAGCGGGTTGAGTAAGTTGCCAACTGTCCTCTGAACTGGTAAACATCCAATCGGTGGTAGACCCGATATCGCGAACTTACGTGCTCCCATGGCGTAAAGCCGCTGAAACATACAATATCAAATTATCATCATCATCATCATCATCATATCACAAAACGTATAAAAATCATGACCATTCAATCTGAGTACTTTTTCATATGGAAATCGACAAAGTCAGACGATTCCACGTTGATTTTAAATTTATAAATTCAACTCATGCAGATCGCACTCATACACAAAACAAAGTCCACCAAAACAATACTAGAGAGAGAGAAATCTAGAGAGAGAAAGAGAGTTTTAGAGCGAGAAAGAAGATTAATTACCTGAACAACAGACTCTAAGTTCCCAATCAAGAAATCTTGATAATCAGACAGAGAAAACTGTGCTGACCTAGTTGGTAAATCATAGAAGTTATCCACCATATCATTAGTTCCAGCACTAATGAGAAACAATCCATCTCCAACAACTTGACGAGCCCTATCATTACCAACAATACTTTGAATCTGACTCAAATATCTCTCAAAATACTCCAACTGTGTATTCATGTTTAACACGCTAGCGATGGACGCCGTCAAATTATCCAAACCAGTACCAGCGGAGGCAAAACCAACACCAGTAAGCAATTCCTCATTACTTAAGTTAGGATATAAGTATGGAGGAAGAGCATCCTTAATTCTCAAATACTCAACCAAGAAATCAGGAATAAGCCTCCCATTTGTAAACCTTCCTGATGCAGAAAAGCCAGGGAAATCTCTACCATATGGCATGTGATTTCCTTGGAAAAGAGTGGATATAAAGTCATTGTTTCCGGTGTCGAGAGTCGAGTCGCCGAAGGCGAAAACGGCTGAGATACCATGGGACTGGTGGGTAACTAGAGATGTATTATAGGATATTGAAGTACTAGTAGTAGTGGTAGCAGCAATGAGAGAAAGGGATAGAGAGAAGAAAAATGTTAAGAAGATGGTAGCTTTGGTATTCATGTTGGTTTAGTTTAATTTGCTACTCGAAATTCATGAGGTCTTGTAGGTTATAAGGGTTTTAATTTATAGAAGAAAGATTGGTAGAGTTTGTGATAGATTAGAAGTTTCTTACTTAGAAATAAACTAGCTAGTTAATTCTAGAGATAATTCTATTTTATCTAATGCATGACATATTAAAAAAAAGAGTTTATGTGATGAGAAATTATCTTACACACAAACTTCTTGTACGTTTATCGATAAAGTACAAAGAATAAAAAAAAACCTTCTTATTATATGTTTTTAAGGTTTATCATAACTTATAATCTTGTTCTTTTTATTTTTAAGGAAAACGTGATTTCCTATTGTGATGCAAAAGTTTTTCCTATTTTTTATTGTTTGATGTGAGGGTAAAAGTGGGAATCAAAACTTAAAAAATAGATAGATAGACTTTTTAGGTTTTTAATTTTTTTTTTTGAGAATAAAAGTTTTAATAAAAAGCAAAATAATTACACAAGGGGCAAACAGTCGCCAAAACTTACACGACTTTTGTAGGGCACATAAAGATCAATGATTGTCCCACCAAGAGTTATATGATTTATGAATCATCCATTTTACATTGTTAATACAACGTTGTGAAAGGCAATAAAGCTTTTTGGACCGACCAGTTTATAAAATTGGTGTCAGATACTTATGTGGCGGGGGACCCACCACTTTTCTCTTCCCAAAAGTGTTACGAGGGGATTTCTAACTTATGTGGTAGTGGGACCCACCATACCACATAAGCATCGGGCATTTATTTTGTAAGCCCACCGTCCAAAAAAGCAGCGCTGAAAGTATTATGAGGGGGGTTTCTAACTTATATGACAGTGAGACCCAATATGCCACATAAGCTTTGGGCATTTATTTTATAATAGCATCTGTCCAAAAAGCAGCACTCTTTGAAAGAGATAGAAGATTTAAAACCTAGTGATTTTTTTATGAAAATGTTCTACACCAGAAAACCATCTTTATAAACTTTTACATATTCTCTTGGGTCTCACAAAAATGGTGTTAGAGTTGTGTTAAAAAAAAAATGTATAAATTGAATTTGCTGACTCAATCATAGATGAGGCGGGATGTGAGTCATGTGACACTCGAGCAACACCTTCTATAGCAACTGGTAACTTTCATATATGCCATATATGAAAGTTATCAGTTGCTATACCAAATCTCAAAAAGGTGATTATACATGTGATTTGGAACAATAATAGGTTCGAACCACTAAAAAACTAGAGATTTTGCCAAATTTTCTTTCCATTTCTTGAAAAACCTTTTGAATTTTGTCCAATGAAACAAGTACATTTTTAGTGACATCAACACCCTTAGACCCATATAGGTACTCCCATGTGATTGATGTGACTAACGATTGTAACGACATCTTAATCCCAACTTTTATTTTGAAAATTAAAATTGACATTTGTCATTTTTTTTGTGAGCCTTCACATTTTTTTTTTAACTGGTAATCTTAAAATAATTAATTATAGACTCAAAATTGACTATAAACCCTTTCTATTTCTATAGAAGAAAAGAAAAGATCGAGTCTTTGATTATAGGATCATAATAATCAGTTCATTTAAAAAAAATTACTTTGGGCCTACAGTACTCCAATTTTTTTTTTTGAAAATATTTTTAATGACAATTTTCTAATAAAGGGGTAATTATTTGTTTGCCTCTAATCAATGTCAGGTTCACAAAAAATGTTCTTTGTTTTCTACCACTAACTAGTGACAATCAATGGCAAGGACGGTGCTATTTGAACATTCATACCAATGTTACAATTGTAACATTTGACTGTGGGGCCCACATGGTTACACTTTAAGAGCTAAAATTTTGTGAGGTTGTTCTCTTCATTATTCAGATCATACTTACAAAAAATCAGCCAATTCTAAAATCTCTAACCCCATAAAAAATTGAATCTTTTTCGCACCATTCATTTCTCACCGTTAATTTACAATCAACTTCCGATCAATTTTTGATGGGGTTAGAAGTTTTAGAATTTTATGATTTTTTGTGAGGATGATCTTCATAGTGAAGATAACAACTTTTCAAAATTTTAGCTCTTAAAGTGTAACCATGTGGGCCCCACAATCAAATGTTACAATTGTAACATTTGATCTCAATTAAAGATTTGCCTCTTACTACTATTAGTGGTGAAAAATAAAGAGTATTTTGTGTGGGGCTACCACTAATTAGTGGAAAAAAATCACCCCTAATTCAAATGAGGATATTCGAACTTACGACCTTGCTAATAGAAGAAAAACTTCCAACCACTCAGGCAAGTGGTCATCAGTAGGCCATTAGTACCTAAAAGGCTAGAACTCTCTTTCTCATACACTCTAACCAAGTGAACATATAAAATGGGCCAAGAAATTAATGACCAACATCTATTGAAATTTTATGGGCGCCTACCAAAATCTTGTTGGCAGGCTAACAATTCAATATTAGTTGTTGGAAATCCCCATGTTTTATTAAAACTCGCATTTTTGTATAGGCAATTTGACCATTTTCAAATTCATCCAAATTATACTCTCTTTTTTAACAGAGGGACTATTGTCTAAGATACATATTTAAAAAGGCAAAGATACATTATAATTAACGTGTGAGAAACGCAAGAAATTAAACTGCCAAGTATATATATATATAACCGATCCACCAACGAAAACCACCACCCAAGGGTCTTTTTTATCATATTTAATTACAGTAACTCTTCATTTTTATTTGTTAGTGTGTGCTCAAAATGTATGGCACACGTGAATTTTACATGAATTGTTTTAGAATAATATTCTTGGTTCTAATAACACTTGGATGGTTGCGTGTGTTTTTGTGATGGTTTTGAAATATTTTTTTTTTATTTTGGAGAAATTTGCTATGGTTTTATTTTTTTTAACCACGTGGTCACTTTCATTGCCTTGGTTTCTTGAGTTAGTTCGTGCGTCTGCGTCTGCAGTAATTTTACCCAATCATTTACCCATGAAGTACAAACAAACTGAAGACCGTTGTCTCGTTGACTTTCATGTTTTCACTCTCTATTAAACACCTTGCTTTTTATGGAAATTTTCAAAATAAAATCTTACATGTATTACAGTTCTGCCATTCCATCTTTGCCACTTGGCTGGCTAAATGAATAAACTTTAGTGGTCGGAGAAAATATACAAAATTAGATGATTTTTACCATAAAATTTAGGAAACATTTAATATAAAATCGAATTAAGTTTTTTTTTTTTTAATTATGAAACAAACTAACATTTAAACAAACACAAATGAAAAATATATTTCATTCACAAAGAGACACAAAGACACAACAACTAGGACATTTATAAAAAGAAAAGAAATTAAAATAGAAGAAGGATCCAGTTCTTTCGACACCAAGACACACAGACAGACACGAAGACACAACAACGACAACAACAAAGATATAAAAACAAAGAAAAATAGAGAAACAGAAATGTTTGATCCCCAACTCAATTAAAATTTATATATCGAAGTTGATAAATCCATTCATGTCTAAGGTTGGCTGCTTGAGAGACTCGATTATTTCCATAATTTCCTCTTGTTCCCTTCGTTTTTTTTCTTCTTCTTCTTCCTTTCTCTTTTTCTCTCGTTGTTGCTTTAGGAACGTTTCAAGTTCTTGCAGCTTATCGCGTTCTTCCTTCTTCAATTTGACTTCAGCTGCATGAAACCATTAATCATTATATTTATGTTTGTCAAAATATCAAGAAAGTTGAAGGCAATTTCGTATCAATTAACAGTGTGCAAACCATATGTAAATTGAGTTAAATTTAAAAATTCTTTATTGCCTAGGGTGGAATTGAAAATACGACCCTGTATTGGGTTTTTTTTTTCTTATAACCCTTGTACGGCTATATATATATTTGATGACGTCAAGTGCATGGATTTTATTTCTCTGCTCGATCTTACGAATAGTAATACCTTCGTTTATGGAAAGCATCTTCAAATATGCTCTCAAAAATGGTATTATGCTTTCCATAATTTTAAATCATCGTTAAAATCTTTCGTACTCCCACAATACCAACTATAATAGCATGAGATTCTACATATTATATGGTGGCATATATGCATATCAATTAAACATGGGAGCGGGGTGATCATAGTCTTTTTAGAACAAATAGAACTAAAAGGATGAAGGTTTTTGAACCTCCTTGATGTATTGAGTCTATCGTCCTGTGTCGCTTGTCCTTAGTCTGTTGACTACTTGAGTCGGGATTAGTTTCTGTATATCACTTGTATACCTTATTCTAATCTTCAATAAATCTTTTTTATCGAACAAAAAACAAAAGGATGAAGGTTTTTATGTAAAGAGAAAGTTGAATTAATCAAATGTTTAAGTAAAACATGGGTAAGAAAATATTTGGTTGAAAATGTCTTTTACATGGAAGGTTAATAGGAGAATCTCGACAATGCATATATATAATTCGTCGACTCATTAAGTTTCGAAGCCATGGCTCATGCAAGGAGCTTTGCCATTGATCGAACTATCGACTCTAAGTAAGGTCTAAGGACATCAATATGAAAATAATTATATATATGCGTATCAAAATAATTACAAGAAATTATTTGGTCGGTAAATAATTACAAAAAATTCTCAAAAGATCTTTCAAATGGTGAATTCAATTGATCTCACTAAAAGTAAAAAAGAAATCGATCTCGATCACTGGAAAGCGGTCTATTAATCAGAGAGTTATTAGTTCAATTCAGTTCAGTTAACAGGACGAAATTTATAAGAAGAGATGATGAATGTTTACCCTTTCTGAACATCTGTTCAGTATCGAGAGTTTGCATCCTGTGCATTGTAGCATGGTTGTCCTTTATTATCATCATACGTTCGCGATCACACTCTGCTACTTTAGCACGCAAATCCCTAACTTGTTCCTACATATATATGTATGTAAAAAATCAAATCAATATCAACAAAACAAACAATTAATTATCCAAACTAATTGGGAATCTAACATTATATATATAGGTCCGTTGGTTATCATATTTTCATTAACTTTGTACCTCAAGCACTTTTGAATTAGTTTCGAGCTTATTTTTGTACTCCAACTTTTTCAGTCGAGACTTCTGCGCTGATATTCTGTTCGCGACGGTTCTTCATCATCAACAAAATACAAAATACAAAATACAAAATACAAACAGTTACAACACATGAAAAAAAAAAATCATTTTAAGAAGTAAACCCTATCTAGCTAGCTTCTTTGTTTTAAGTATATCATAAATCTGAAATTTAAAAAGAGAAGTTAGGTTTAGAGATTGAGATTTTTATAATTAACAAGTGGATAAATTTCTCCATACCTTCTCTCTCTTAATTCATCCGACTTATTAGAAGCCGATGCACGTTTCCGAATCCCAACCGGTGGCTCTTTATTCTCAATTTTAACGTAGGTTCGTCGAGCAGATGATGATGACGCTCGATAACCTGTCAATCGATCATTCTTAGGCGGCAGTGATGGTGATATCCTGTCCAGTTTTTGGGTGTCCTTATCCATTGTTAAAATTGGCTGAGTACCACCATTAGGATTTCCTGCTCGGGCTATACTGCTATTGCTGCTATCCGCAGTTGCATTAATCTTAAACACCCCATAATTAGGGTTACCCTTAAGATGTAGGGACGACGCTTCACTAGCAGATCTAGACAAGGATGCCGACCCATAATCCCTCATGCCAGTTATAACTTGTTCACCCTTGCTACTGCTACCGAACCTGGGACTAACATTCAGAACTCCATTAGGGTTTTGGGGCTGCAGTACTGATTGGGGCGATGAGTACTCCACACTAGCGGATCTTGGATGATGAAATGGCGAACTTCCACGTTGAATGTCCGACGATGTTGTCGACCCATATCGGAAGTTGTTGCTTATGATTTGTTGATCACCGCTGCTACTTCTACCGGCGGTCGGCTTAACGTTGAAAACGCAATTAGAAGATAGAGGAGGGTCAAATGATTTGACACGTCCTATGTCAAACGATATGGGCCCATTATCAAAGTTGTTGCTTATTGATTGTACTTCACTGAAATTCAACACCTGAGTAGGGTTGTTGATCGATAGGGATGAAGATTGATTGGAAGGTGGATGATGAGTTGGGGTGCCACGTTGGATACCCGACACTGCCAACCCATAATCCACGTGGCTTATGAGATTTTCACCTATGGAATTGGGACCCAGTGTGAGATTATTGAAATCCAACAATACATCACTAGGGCTTTGACATGGACTGACACATTGGATATCAGATGATGCGGACTCATAATCCATGTTGCTCATAAGGTTTCCACCGGTGGAACTGCTATCGACCGTAGAATTATTGAAACTCAACAATCCACTAGGGTTTTGAGTTGAAGTGATTAGTTCGAGCTCAGACGATGGGGACCCATAACCCACGTTGCTTATATGGTTTCCACCTATGGGACTGCTACCGACGGTAGGATTATTGAAACTAAACAATCCACTAGGATTTTGAGATGAAGTAATTCCTTCGAACTCCGACGAGGCGGACCCATAACCCACGTTGCTGATATGGTTTCCACCGATTGAACTGTTACCGACGGGAGGATTATTGAAATTCAACAATCCACTAGGGTTTAGAGACATAGGGCCACATTGGATTTCCGACGATGGCGACCCATAATCCACCTGGTTTATAAGGTTTCCACCACCGTTGAAACTGTTATCTACTGTGGGATTATTGAAATTCAACAATCCACTAGGATTCAGAGATATAGAGCCACATTGGATTTCCGACGATGGCGACCCATAATCCACCTGGTTTATAAGGTTTCCACCACCGTTGAAACTGTTATCTACTGTGGGATTATTGAAATTCAACAATCCACTAGGATTCAGAGATATAGAGCCACATTGGATTTCCGACGATGGCGACCCATAATCCACCTGGTTTATAAGGTTTCCACCACCGTTGAAACTGTTATCTACTGTGGGATTATTGAAATTCAACAATCCACTAGGATTCAGAGATATAGAGCCACATTGGATTTCCGACGATGGCGACCCATAATCCACCTGGTTTATAAGGTTTCCACCACCGTTGAAACTGTTATCTACTGTGGGATTATTGAAATTCAACAATCCACTAGGATTCAGAGATATAGAGCCACATTGGATTTCCGACGATGGCGACCCATAATCCACCTGGTTTATAAGGTTTCCACCACCGATGGAACTGTTACCAACTGTGGGATTATTGAAATTCAACAATCCACTAGTGTTTTGGGATAAATCTCCCTGTTGGATATCCAACGGTGGGGAACCATATTCACCGATGGTGAGATTATTGAAATTCAATAATCCACTCAGATTTTGGGAAGAATTTCCATGTTCAATATCCAACGATGTGGACCCATAATCCACGTGGCTCATGAGGTTTCCACCATTGGAACTGTTACCGACAGTGGGATTACTGAAATTCAAAAATCCATTAGGGTTTGGGGTGAACGATTGGGTTGGGTTACTGACCGATCTATTGCAAACTGGTGTGCCACTTTGTACGTTCAACGATGTGGTCCGATTACCCACCTGGTTTCTAGGTTCTCCACCGGAGCTACTACCACCGGCGGAGGGACGAGCATTGATAAAGCTATTAGGGTGATTTTTCAATAAGCTAAATAAATAATCATCTGAAGTTAAACGGTTAGATGGAATGCCACGTTGGCTTCCCATGGAATTGGACCTCGACATGTTTCTTGGCATCTGACTGGAGGATTGATGAGTCGCAGCAGGTCTCCTTCTGGGCCTTGGCGGTAATCCCAAGGTTGACATCTTTCTCAACTCCTCAAATCTCGCGTTATAATCTGCAAAAAAAAAAAAAAAATTCAACCAAATACCCATTTCGCATTTCATCAAAATCCATACTAAAAACACAACAAATTAATAAAACATAGAAACAACATAAATAGATAAATGAAACAAAGAGAGAAAGTGTTAGAGAGAGAAACAAGGAGAGTAGTTGTAGAGAGAGAAAGAGAGAAGAACTCATCGATCAGGTGTGAAAAGCTCATGAAGTGAGTTCTAAACTCACTGAAACAACTCACCCATAATAACGAAATGAAAGAAACTGAGAAACAAATTAAGATTACAAAGAGAAAGATATGTTCTCTCCGTGAGCTTTGGCTTCCCTTTATAGTGTATCAAATTTGAATTAACTGCGCATTATTTTACTACAACCTAAAAGTTTACAACATACTATACACCATCAAATCATATCCGTTCGATTCTACATCCTCATGATATTCATCTCAGGGACCACCTAGTTACTGTAATTCTGATTTACACTGATATTAATCAGTAAGTAATTACAGTTTTACAGAGTTAATTTCAACAGCTAAGTAAAGGAAGCTTCTCTAGAATTCACTTTGGTATTGAAATTACCCCTCACCAACTTATTTTAATTATTTACTATTAATTACACTTGTACCAGATAGTGAAAACTTGTAACGTATAATTTTGGAGGATAGTTTAGTCATTTAAATGGAACCTTGTCAGATTAATTAAGCTGCCAGAACTTTGTTTTATCTGCTTCTTACCTGTTTGTGCTTAAACTAGAAACCACGTTGCGTTATAATAATTAAGAAGATTAATTTAAGTGACGTGGATTAGCAAAGTTGAGCTGTCCCATAAAACTTTTATTAGGTTAATTGAATATTGGAGAAAAAATTTAGGGGATAAATCTCCTTCCTAAATAAGAATTTGCCAAATCATTAATTCATTTACTACCTGCAATTACCTAAAATGGTTTGGTTTGAATATTGATGCTGAGTGTACCTATTTACGCCATGTACATTAAAATCAAACGTATTACTACGATAAGTATGGTAGAAAGTTAGCTCAATCGAAAATCGATCGAAAATGCTAGTGAAATATTTAGGACTAATTGTGAGAAATCCCGACATGTTACTTCATTATTTAAGTAATCAAGATTAACTTATAGTCTATTTGGACAAAGGATTTTAGGGAGGGATTTTGAGGGGACCAGGGATTTTGAGGAAAAATATAACATGATTTTTCCACTAAATCGATGGTCCCCACAAAATCTCTCCCCCAAATCCCTTGTCGAAACAGACTATTAAGATATTTATGTCATTTACTTCAGATCGCTTGTGCCAATTGTCATTTACGAATGATCTTAACTTACCGGGGCATCCAATGAATTATCTAGCGTGGTTATTGTTCTCTCCCATAAGCCTATTGAAAATCACCGATCGAGAAAAAGTCAGTGTCTCGAATTACCAATCGAGACAAATCTTGACATTGTGAAGACTTTGGTAACTAATCAAGATTAAGTTATTCACATTATCACAGCATCGATCAATTATCTGAATGCCAATTATTGCATGTCCTCTACTACAGATCGGTAATGAAAAAATAGATTCGAATTCAAAAGTAGCTTCAATTAATTGTATTATTAGTTTAGGAACCCATTTGCTTGGAGTTTTTCGCAAAAACTAGGTGGATCTACATCTCCTTCTAATCATAATTAATATACTATAAGTAAGAAGGAATTAGACCACACTTTTAAACTGTGGTTAAAGGTGATAGCAACTGTTTGAGCCTTTAACCACAGTTTTTATCAGTATTTAACCACAGTTGTATAAGTGTGGTTTAAAGCCTTTTTATTTAGGGATAATAATAAAAAAAACTATAGTTATCCTTCATTATCTTCTCCTTAATTATATGAGGCTCATGTAATTAATATAATTTTGTCATTAATAATATGACTCGTCACTCGTGTAACTAAAAATAATTAACAACGGAAAAAATATATGCCACGTGGAATGCTGGTTTTGGCTTTTCTTTGACTGTTTGACCTACGTCTGCCTTAAAATTAACCATGCAAATTAATATTTTGGTGTGTAGTGGGACCAGGGGGTGCAGGGGTTGGTCGCTGAATGCAGGCCAAGGGGAGCCGGAACAAAAAGAAGTTTAAAAAAAGAGGGAGGTTATTGCACCCCCTCTTAGAACGCCCCCTTATAACGCCCCCTCCTGTGGGGCCCACATGCGATGCATCTAAGGGCTGATTTTTTTACAGGATGTTCTTCTCACAATGTATATCATCATATTAAAAAAGCACTTCATTCTAAAACTTCTAACCCCTTCAAATTAACCTTTAAAAATTAGTAACTATTTGGTAACTATTTGAGAGATTAAATAGTTACTAATTTTTAAGAAGTAATTTGATAGAGTTAAAAGTTTTAGAACGAGCTGATTTTTTAATATGATGATATACATAGTAAGAAGAACATCCTGTAAAAAAATCAGCCCTTAGATGTATCGCATGTGGGCCCCATAGGAAGGGGCGTTAAATAAATAATCCCGGGTCAGTTTGGAATCTCCCAAACGGTATTTAAACACCAAACTTGGAGTTCAAATAGTAACACCAGCGTATTGAACCCATTAGATCCGATTTAAGCGTTGATTTTTGGTGAAGTGTTCTATTTATCATGTAGCATCATCTTTAGAAGAAAAAAAAAAATTAGTCTATTCTATAACTTTTAACTCTATCAAAAGTTGTTCGGAAATTGATTGAAAATTAATAATGAAAAATGAATGGAAAAAAAAAAGAGCTAATTTTGATAAGGTGAAATTTTATGATTGACTGATTTTCTTTTTAGGATGATCTACAATTTTACACGGCGAATAACAACTTCATTAAAAATCAGTTCTTGAATTGTTTCCAAATGGGCACCAGAGCGGTGTTACTATTTGAACATCAAACCAATAGGAGGTCAGGTTGACCCTCATTCCTACGGTCAACATCAGTCAATGGATCCAATAATACAATAATAGTAACCAAGATACAGGTAAGATCATGTCTCGTAGATTCATGACGCTGTTTTTCTTGCAACAAGACATAAAAAGAACCAAGAGTTTTTGTTGATTTTCAAGTGGGCTCGTAGTTTACAGCCGTATATTTCATTATATCGGCTTTTGCTGACATAAATTTTTTATGTTTGTTTAGTTTTTTTTTTTTTTTTTTC
>MVGT01004544.1:613847-627499 GCA_002174775.1 Macleaya cordata | reverse complement strand
TTTTTTTACAAGTTAGACGTCTTCAAATCATCTAATTTTTTTTATATAATATTATCATTATTTATAAGATGTCCACCAAAAATCAGCTCAATCAGAGATATCTAACCCTCCAAACAAATCACTTTAAATGCCAGCCATTCATTCACACTATAAAGTCTAAATTACGTGTTTGTAGTGATATAAGTCTCCGATTGAGCTATTTTTTTTTAAAATATGATCCAAATAGTATAAATAACATACATGCAAAAAAATTAGTCCATTTGGACAAACTTAACCAAAAAAAAATAGACATTTTGTTGATTAGGCGCTCCCAAAACTGGAACCGCGCTCCGAAAAATCACGAACCGCGCTCCGAAAATTCTCGAACCGCGGATCGAAAATTCTCGAACCGCGGATCGAAGGCGCTCCCGCTCCCAAAACGCGAAAACGCGGTTTGGGAGCGGGAGCGCCAGCATACTTGGGCGTTTTTGGTTACTAAGCTACAAACTAAATGTGTGTTTATGTTCAGCATTGAGGAGAAGCTTCAGTTAGAGGATGGTTCCACTCCAAAGGCTTTTTGAAACTTTCGGAAATTTTGTAACTGGACGCTTCGGCACCTACTCTACGCTCTGGTTACTTTGTTTCCTACACATGCATGGATTAAATGGCTATTTGATTCAGCACTTTCGTTTATGAGCTAGGGATTGTATGTATGTAGCTTTCCTTATTTAATCAACAGGTATCTGAGGTGAGTATTGACCTCAATCATGAGATAATTGGTGATGGTGACCCTAACACTTCATCTTCAGAGACAAAACTGTGTTTGAGGAAAAGCCATATGATGGTTGAGAAATCTTATCATAGATAGAATACTAGTTAACAACTGGCTTCTATAACACGCTGTTTCGCCCAACATCAACTGCCACGGAAAACATAAATTGCTTCATACATGTAAAGCAACACAGATATTTTCATGAAAACGAAAATTGCAGTAAGAAATTAATTGCGGAGTCCACAATCCCCTGCAGTGATGAAGTCCTAAATTTACAAGTACATCCTAAATGTATTACCCCTGAACAGTTGAAAGATGCCTCCCATACAGTTGGTATCGTCGTTTGAAGTTGATGTCACGAAAGACCTTTCACCGAGACATCTTGACATTCTTTTCCTTTTAAGATGGTCGGTGTTCGAGCTATCTTCGGCTATAACTTTTTTCCTGTGGAAGGTATGCCGTGTTTAGACTACATTTGGCAAAAATACAGTGAGCAACACTACCCAACCCACAGAAATCTGTGCAACTTGCTTCCCAACTGATGTGGCAGCATCTTAGCAAACATATTCAAAACAAAGTTTTAAATGTGTTATTCCAAGATGCTGCCACATCAGTTAGGAAAGAAAGGTGGGTTGATTTTGTCAGGCTGAGGCGGTGATTGTTTTTTTTGCCTCTTAACTAGTGGTAAGCCCACAAAAAATGTTTGGTGTTTCTAACCACTAAATAGTGGAAAACCTTTAATTATAGGCTTCAAGCCCATTAAGGGGTAGTAAGTGGTTTGAGATCACTTACTACCACTTAATGGATTTGAAGTCCACAAATAAAGGTTTTCTTCTTACTACCACTATTTAGAACAAAGAACAGTTTTTGTGGGCCTGCCACTAGTCATAAACTCACCCACATGATATTAATCCACAAAAACAAATACTAGGAGAACAAATTTTCAGTACAAACCAAGCAAGATATAATACCAGCTATGCGGGGATCTGGCATCCAAGTTATCACGACATACATAATATGTGGTAAAAAGATTTGAAGCATCAAATAGAAACTAAACATTCTTCCACCTACTTGAACACCATAAGGCTGCACAGAGACAAATCAGCATGCAAAGAGACCTACTAAAGAGAGATGCTAATAGATTATGATACAAGTGAGATAACATGGTAAGTACATCTTATAATTACTACTATTTTTATGTACTTCATTTTAATTCTTAAGTCAATTCAGAACTAGAAAGAGAAGAGGAAGAAATGTAAATGGAACATGTTTCCAATTCTGGAAAATGCATATATACCAGAGCTGGCACCTAACAAAACTACACATGGCACTCCTAGCAGTGTCACTATGCAACTCCATCACTAAGTCAAATTAGCTAATCTCCACGACTCTACAGCTATTTTTGGTAACACCGAAAGGGACCAATAACTAAGAACAAATATATTCAAACACTCAACGCCAAGTGCATTCAAGTCATTAAGTTTATGGCCGCAAATCAAACATTCATTGTCCACCTTAATAATCTCTATAACCATGGCCGATACCAGCCAGTTCAGTGATACCTAGGTACCCTTCAAATTCAGCCTTCACAGCAACACTCCAGTTTTTTACATTGAGCTGTCAATTGTGCTTTGTAATACTAGAGAACCTTCCTTCTATAGCTATTTCCATTTCTTCTTCTTTGGGGATTTATGCACACTAAATCATTTCATCTGACTTCTAATTAGAGACTATAGAGTTCTAAACCATAGAGTAATACAATGCTGCCACTGGTGGATAGGTAATATACTTGTATCTTAAATATACGATATTTGTTGAAACATTAACTGGGTAGTTTAAATACCCAGTTAACTGTCGAAGTAAATGAGCTCAATCTGATTGGTGTCGTCAATATGAATGGTGATACCGATCCAAGTGATGTACCAATATTTAGGTAATATACTTGTTTATTAAATATAACAAATGATTAACTTACTATAATGACTAACTTACCATAAAAGATAAAAACTTTTTCTGATCAAGAAAACAGAAAAAACATATTTGAAAAGATTCTATAACAACAATACAAACTTAATTAATATAAATAGTATACTTAAATTAGAAGAGCCAATAATGGGTCCAAGTTTACAACAAGCAAGCTCATAAACTGAAAGTTTTGGGCTTTTAAATAATCAAAAATGAAAATCCATAGGAGTTTTGAAATTGTGAGACTTTTGCATTTATGCTTTTGGATGCGGATACATGTGCCAAACACATTATGTGAACAATTATAAAACCGTGGGAGGTGGAATTGTAGGAGTCTGTGATGTAGAGGCAATTGTTGATTAATGAAAAAAAATGAGGAAATCATGAAAACATCGTGAATAAATGAGAAAATCATGAATACATCGTGAATAAATTAGGAATAATGAATACATCATGAATAAATGAGGAAATCATGAAGCCATCATGTTTTTGTTCCTTTAGTCTACATCTATAAAGAAACCAAAACAATATTTATGATTTATCCTTCTGAAAGTTTTAAGTACTCACGATAATAGTTATCATGCATGTAGTATACAAGAGGATAAGAGTAAAAATGTAAGAAATAACCATCTAGAACCTCATTTGGCCTTATTTTGTAGTATATATAATAGATGTCATTGAAAACCTAAAATAATTCCATAATTTTTGGAGCTTGCTTCTCCTTCAAATAAATCGTATCAATTCCCAGCTTCCGCTTACCATACTTCAATGAACCGCACATGTGGATTTCCATCTTCAATTCATCAAGCACATAGCATAAACAAAATCCCAAAAGTTGGTACTATAGAACAGATGGACCATTCTGGGATACATTTAAACTGAAAACTGAATCAATTCAAGGAAAACCAGAGAATGCACACACTATTGAGGAAAGTGTGGAGGGTAGCAGCACATAACTTAAGAAAGCACTCGACTCCTTACCATTCTTTTGACCATTACAGTTTACAGCTGAAAATGTTGCCAAAAAAGCAAACTTGAGTTATTCATGAACATACATATTTACTTTAAAGTTTGAATGTCAATTTCAGCCAAGAGCCATACCCACAAACAAAAATTTCTAAGTGAAATGTAAACGAAAATCGATAATTCAGTATTCCCCTCCCAAAACATTTAACATTGAGGTAAGCTGATCAGCATATATCTTATCCATTCTCTATGTATAAATGGCAAGTAAATCTTAAATCTTCCTCCCTCTCCATTGGTTTTGGATAGTATCTCCACAGTCAGATAATTAATTAATTTGGTCGAGGTTAAAATTGAGAAAAAATGTTGGTAACTTATCTAAATCTAAAACGAAAGTTGCTCACACATTTTACTGCAAAACTATACAAAACCGGCACTTCCCCCACCCATTAAGATGACAAATATCTGCCATCACCATTAGACTTTCTTTGGCTTACTAATTAGCAGTGTCATATCCCATCTATTTGAGTACAATAACATTGTTTTTTCATTAATTTACTAATTAGAAGAACATTTAATCCGAATAAAAGCATGAAAAGATATCTTATCAAATTTATAAGAATACTAAGAATATCATCAATAACATTTAAGTATGAAATTAATGCAACCAAAATTAGGAGTTTTTGCACAAAAACAAAAAAAATTAAACCCTGAATTTGAGTTGACCAATCAGGAATCAATATCAAAAAATGAAATTAACAGCATAAAAATCATAATCTTCAAAAGACTCACCAGTTCCAGAAGCATACTTGGGGCGCTTCTTCTTCTCAATCTCAAGTTGAGTGTCCATGAACATCTGCATCCTCTGAAACTCAAGATCCTTTGTCAACTCCATTTTCTGCCTTTCCAACTCCATCATCTGCTGCTGCTTTGAACTCTCAATTCTCTCATAAATCTCACCAAACTTAACAATTGCTCTTGCTAACTCCCTAAATGCCGTCCCATCAGATGAATCCGCACCCATCCGATGCTTCTTGACACCGCCATCAAACGCCAGATCATCATCCTCTCCACCATCATCGGAGCTCTCAGATGATCCTTCAGATCTCAACCTAGACCTCGACGAAGAACCACCGGAAAACACAACACCATTAGTGTTAGGGTTAGGGTTTACTTTTGCCTTCGAAGATCTAACTGTGAAAGTAACGGCGGATTTATGAATAGAAGGCGTTTGAATAAATTTCTTGTTAGATGCTGGTGGTGTAGTGGTTCCGATGAGGTGATCCAGACGGGAATAAAACGGCCATTTGGACGGAGCTGGTTTTGCTTTTTCGATCTTGTACTTCTTTTTTACAGTATCGATTCGATTCTTACATTGGATATCCGTTCTCCGGGGTTTATTAACACCGTCTTGCCTATCATTAACAGCGTTAGCAACTTCTTTCCAGTCTTTCTGACGGAGGTTACCGCGGCTAAGCTGGAGATAACGGTCTCCCCAAGCTTCAATTAGGGTTGCAGTTGCACCTTCGCTCCAACAATCTTCGCGGCCTCCTCCGCCACCGTTGTAAGGTTGCGGGTGGTGGTGGTGGTGGGGTCGGTGAGAGATCTGATCAGCCTGGTCTTCCATAGAGTGATGAGAATCCTCTTTCATCGAATTCAAATGATGTTGAATTTAGGGTTTGTTTTGGGAAGAGGAAGGGGGTGAGGCTAAGGTACGCCGGAGGTGGAGTAAAGAATTAAATCGGAGAGAGAAGGGTGAAGGGATAAGGATGGGGTTATTCCGTCCCCACCAAAACGAAATAGGTGGGAAGGAAGTCAGAGAGGAGTGCCGTCGGCCGTGCATATTTTTGATCGACGATAACGTCAGCCGCACTCGTGTTGTTTTTTTCCTTGATGAAGGACCGGTGCGTGCCTGCTCCCCAACTCTCTGACCGGCCAATAAAGTCAAAAGCGTTAATTCCCCTCTCTCTCTCTCTCTTGCTTTTGCTTGTTCGGGAATCGGGTCTGGACCGTCTGGTGCTGGTTGTCCTTAGACTAGGACTGGGTCTTAACCCAGTACTAGCCATAAATTTGGGCTTGGCAAGGCTCTACAAGCACCTGCTTTATACTCTCATCTTATTCAAAATGTCCACTACTTAATTAAAGATTGAAGATTTTAATTCCACATTTTCACCTCATTTTTTTTCTTAATTAATATCTCACTTGATTTTACGGTTGCATAAGTCTATACACCCAACAAAAAGATGATCCAAAGAGTTTTTTTTTTTTTTTAAGGATGTTCTCATCACAATAAATTACATCATTATAAAACTTTTGATTGTACTAGAAGCCATTTAAACCTAATAGTAAAATAAATTTTTCACTTTAAAGTTCTAATTAAATTTAAATGGAGTTAAAATCTTTAGAACGATTTGAATTATTATTAGAATGATTTACGTGGCGAGGAGATCTTCCTCACAAAATATCAGCCCTAGGATTGTTTTGTGTGGGCTTATAAATTAGCTTAAATGGAAGGTAACAATATTGTGGGATATTCATAAAAAAAAAAGTAGAGTAAAATTAAAATTTTCTTTTCTTTTTCTGAATCTCTTTTTAAGTGGGAGGTGTTTTAAAAAATGGGAATGCAACGAAGCTTGGCTTTTCTTTTTTATAATTGATAAGACCGTTGTTATTGACACTACCATTTTGTGTCAGTTGTGACCATTGATCTGGGCTATCCCCCAATTTTAAAAAATGTCTTAATTCTAGCCACCCTTTTGTTTGGGGCTATCCCACCCTTAATAATATTAAAATAATATTATTTTTTTTTCCAAAACCCCTCTTCTTTCCTCTAAACCGTCTCCTCAACTCCACCCTCTCCCCCTCTCACCGTCTTCAATGCCAACTAAAGGCGAGTCCCTCTCATCGTCTTCAACTCTCTCTCCGACGAATGTTTTTTCTTCTTTTCTTCCATTTTCTCTCCCCCTCTTTCTACCCACTCTATCTCCCTCCCTCTCACCTTTTTCTCTCCCAGATCTGAAAAAAAAAAATTTGATTTTATTTTTTCATCTTCCCCTCCTCCCATGACCATCACTCTCTCCCCCTCTATTTTTTTGTTTTGTGAAGAAATCAGGTCCTCAAATCTATAAAAGGATGCTCAACCACAATAATTAAGTAATCTTCTTATTTATGTTTTCTTTTTTCCATTTTTTCTCTTCAAAATCTATGAAAAAAATTTAGGGCTCCAAAATGTATGTTCGCAGTTGCAGAGAAGAGCATCTTGTTCAATGCTCGTTGGCACAATCACGAGCATCAACATGACATGTTGGGGTTTAAGAGATCTTATTCTTCATTGAGAAAATTGAATCCCTAACCAAAAAAAAACAGAGACCATATTTAATCCCTAAATTTTATGATGCTCGGACTTGCAGTGAGGAACATAAAGGCTCATGGTCGGGGTCGTGACAACGAGCAACGGTGATTGTGTTCCTTTCTGCGAGGCCGAGCACAATGATGTTGTCCTAATGAGCTGATGTATTTTTTGCTTTTGTACCTGAACATAAAGGTCACGTTTCATGTACCGCCTGAAAGGAAGAAGAAAACTAAACGGAAGGGGATAGGGGTTGAGGACGTTGAAAATTTAAGGGGGGATAATATCATGTGAACAAGTCAAAAAAGGAGAACTTTTCTGATCTGTAGTGATTTCCATATCCCCTTATAGAGAGGTAGTAGTAGCAGTACTAGTAATAACTGTAAGATTGGGGTGTCTTTGAAGCTGAGATTTCAACATCAGATCTACCATCATGTTGTGCTCGTTAGAAGCACAACGAGCTTTACAATCCGATGCTCGTTAGTGTGACACCGATCACCAACAAGACATGCTCGTGGATACTTGAACGATCTAAAAAAAGGGGTACTGAAACTTTTCAAAGTTGTGCTCGTCGTTAGGACAACGATCATGGCTTATGAATGCTCATCGTTATGACAACGAGCCTAGATGGTCCATGCTCGTCATTTGGCCAACGAACGTTAGTAATTTTGCTCATTATCCTCTTCAAAGGGGTATTGAAACCTTTTTAAAGTTAAACAGGAAAAGTTTTAATTATTTTTCTTTAATTATTTTGTCTAGGAAAATTATTATTAATTAGTTTGTTGCGAGAGAATTAATTTTTATGCTTGTTGCCTATTTTAAAGAAGAAGAAAAGTTTCAAGTCTTTTTTAAAAAATTTAAGCATGTATGAGCCTAAGCGTTAATTTTTATGCTCGTTGCCTATTTAACGAGCACATAGTGTACTTGCACGTTGACATGTGGACGATCAATACATGTGTATGCTCCTTCTCGTGCAACCGAACATCAATGAAGATGAATCTCACTCTCTTCCCATCTCTCCCACGACCATCACTCTCTCCCCCTCTTTTTCTCTTTCTCAAAAAGGGTTGTGGGGTTATGGTGATGGTTGTAAGACAGTGGTGGTGAAGATAGTGGTGGAAAAGGGGTAGATGGGAATTAAGAAGAAAAAAAAAATCATGTCGCCGGCTTTGGTGCAGTGATCGCCGGTAGTTGTCTGTCGTTGACAGTGGATTGGGGAAGATAAAGATGGTGGGGTGTATTTTGGGTTGTGGGTGGAGAT
The DNA here is from genome assembly GCA_002174775.1 of Macleaya cordata. NCBI lineage: Eukaryota > Viridiplantae > Streptophyta > Magnoliopsida > Ranunculales > Papaveraceae > Macleaya > Macleaya cordata. Next base: position 619,210 of record MVGT01004544.1, on the reverse strand, counting down.
AAAAGAATCTTTACATATTTTGTCTCCTACTTTTTTCTCTCTCTTCAATTATTGATTTAGAAGATAGATATAAAAGAGTGAGGATAGCCCCAATCAATAAAAAAGTCAAACTATAGTTGACTAAGAAAATTTTTTTGCTAGGTCACAGTGGATACAAAATGGTAGTGTAGATAACAACGGTCATTGATAATTTGGAATGTCTAGACCTCTAGGAATATTCTAACAATTCTTAAGAGGCACTACCTTAATGAGTCTACATGTCAGTCAACTACGTACAGTTGATAGCTAGATTGAGGGCAGGTTCAACTGAAACTCTTAAATCCTATTCTTTTAACATCTGACCCATGGGCTATCGGATGGAGGTTGAATAGTGGGAAGTTTGTGATGGAGTTTAATTAAGGTGAGTTTTATCGGAAGGTAGAGAGATGACTGGTGGAAGGAATAATTTTATGGCCGTTGATAAAATGAGGGACTTTTGTTCTCAGTGATGGACAGTTTCATGGCCGCGATGGATTGCTCATCTGTTAGTTTTTAACGGGGGGATGATCTTTTTTCAGGTGTCGCTTGACACTCTTTCCTCCCGCTCCCTTAAAGATTTCTTAATTTGTATAAAGTTTGATAGATATAATGGTGTCGAGATCCCATTATAATTAGACCAAATGGAGATTTAGGGATCCCACTAAACTTGCCTAAAAATCCAACGGGCTGGATAATAGCCAACAGAGAAATGATGATTTTTCGTACGTGCAGGGAAAGGCAGTTGAACACTTGAACATAATTTGTCGGCAGTAATCCTGAGGAAGACGTTTCAACCAAACATTCGGAACCCTATGAGTAGGAAAGAAGGACGTTAACTTACAATAGCACGATATCTCCATTGTGTGTTTCCCTTTCTTATCTTTTAACTTTTTATCTAAATCATGCATAGCCACACAAAGTCCCAAACAATTAATAAAACCCAAAATTAGATACATCAAATGCTAACTTTTGTTCATATTTAACATCTAAAAGTACTCTCCAATTGATAAAGTAATTATGCGGGGCCTATATAGAAATGATTCAAATGTCTGTTTTTTTTTGTAAGAATAATGACTTCATTATCATATAGATTATACTCAGCAAAGATGGTATTATAAACTCCTAATCCTATCAAATGTTAGGTAATCTATAATCTGTTTAATTTTTTCATTAACTTCAAATCAATTTTTAATGGTAGTTTTATATGAGGATGATCTAGATGATGTAAAGAACATCTTCATACTTTTAGATCGTCTTTATGTGTACCCCACAAAAATATTGTAAAAAAATTGTATGATAAATTTGTATGCCGATCCTATCTCATTGATCAAATACTTAAACTTATGGTGAGGTTTCGGATTTCAATCCCACACACACCAAGTTAGGTTTATTTCCTACTTTATAGTGTGAAGAAGCCTTTCAAACCAGCTTCTACATACTATTTTTATAGGGGGAATTTTAAGGGGCTTTATGTTTATATCCTATCACTTTTCTATACAAACAATTATTATTCTTACACCCTGTTTACACTCATCAATGGGCTTTACATGTAGATCAATAATCAAAGGGCCTATTTTACTGTCATCAATTTTCAATTAGCTTTTGATGGGGGTAAAAGTTTTGATCGATCATTTAGATGGTGAGGAGAAGCAAGTGTCAGCTAACTTAGTTGGTAGAGTCTATTGTTGTTGATAGAATGGACTTGATTTCAAATTACGCTTGTATCAAATAAATTAGAAAATATTAGAGGGCGTGCATAATCTAGATGTGTACGAGTACTCTTTGTTATCAATAGTTGATCATCTGGTGCTTATAGGGTGACAGTTTCTCTTAGCCCGTTAGGGATACTTTCCCTGTCAGTTAGTGGCACTTGTTCTCTTACGTCTTTACTTGTACTTGTAATTGAAAAATAGTTCCATGGAAATAGCCACTCACATGCTTAGGAAATGCACCAAAGATTACATGAATGAAACCCAACTACATGAACCCATGGACACACACATTTATGGCCGACACACCGTGGACACAATAGATACATGTTCTTTGTGATTTTTGTATAATTAAATATATATATTTGACGTGTCGTGTTCTACTATCCAATTGAAAAAAAAAACTCTAATTGATTAAGCAAATCATTATCATTACTACTATTTTTTGTGAATATTCACATGGTCCCACAAAAATATAAGTAACTACTATAACTTAATCTTAATTCTTACATGAAGTAAACTAGCTAGTGCAAAAATCTGCAGAAATCTATTGAAGATAGGTAAGTACTAGATGGTTAAGCAACAGATTGACACAATACTCTCAAGTGTTGGTTACTCACCTGACCAACGAAAATGCCGAGTGCCTCTGAAGTCTGAACACATATATCTTCTATACACAATTATAGCTCAAATCATGAACTAATTGGGGTTAGTTCAAAACAAAACAAAAACAAAACAACTATGTAAAACGACACTGATGATGAGCTTCTTTCCTAATTAATACAGAGATGAGCTCATTATAAAAGAAAAAAAAAAAAGCAAATCATTAATTAGAACATCTAATTAATTAATCGACGCACTCCAAGACTTCGACGAGACAAATCGTCGGTGGTATTCGGTTGCAGGAGTCATCATCCTGTTCGTGATCAATAGATCTTGTAGCACGTTTGGTGAAGAGAGAGAAAATGAGGAAGGAGAGAAACAGAGCAAACAGAATTACCAAAACCAGCATCAAAATCTCCCCATGTATGGCAAAACTTGGGTCACTTGTAAAGAGAAGCTCATCAAGTTGTTGTTGTTGTTGTTGATGATGATGATGATGATACGCAGGAGCCATGGTAGGGGACATAGTTAGAAGTTCTAGAGAGAGAAAGATATAGTTTTAGAGAGAGAAACTGAGAGATTAATTGCGAAATGACTTCACTAGTGCGTGCAGCTTGCTTCCTTGTTACGATCTGGTGTGTCGTTCTCTAGCTAGCTACTTCGGCTTTACTATATTACGTCCGTGAAAAAACCATTAATGTGGAGATTCCAAGAAACTTCCTCAGGATCATGTGAAGACAATTATACAAAAAGGTGAGATGGGGACTCCTATTTTAAACGATTTCAATATCAAAACAACTGGATAAGATTGTCAATTTGGTTCGCATTTATGAACGGTCAGGATCATTAATCAATTTGGTCATGTTTATTTCATGAAAGAGCTAGCTAGGTTTTACTGTGTAAATAATTATAATATCGAATAAAAATAAATAGAGGAAGAAAAAAAACCTACTTATATAAAATTTATCCATTGATTGTACAAATACTCCGGCCCCAAAATCCTCCATGCCTCCTTGCTAATTTTGTATTGTGAGGTCCACATTCAGAAGATCTAATGGGTGATATTTTGTTAGAATCTTCTCCTCACTTTATAATCATTTTAAAAAATTTAACCCTTGGCAACGACAAATTATAAACTTAGCCTGTAGAAATTTATTTTTATTTTAAGTAATGAGCAGTTGATATTTGTTAATCAACTTTTTATTGGGGTTAGAAGTTTTATAATGGAAGAATTTTTTGTGAGAATGATCTATAAGTTGAGGATAATACTTTCACCAAATATCAACTATTAGATCATCTCTATAGGGACTATAATGCAAAATCAACAAGAGGACAGTGAGGGACAGAGGATTTAGATTTAGGGACTTGACAACAAGGACACCAGATTTTGACACCAACGATTACATCTGCTTATTTTATTGATTGGAAACCAATCATAGCAGTTGCTGAAAAAATATTCATTTCAGCTCCTCATACCACTTTTAAAAAGCAGATGTAATATTCTGGTGTCAAATTCTGGTGTTATTTTAGTAAAACTCTAGATTTAGACTCAGAGAGGGAGAAAGCCAAATAGTCTGCGGAACTGTCTACTAGTGAGAAAAGTTATCCAGGGCTGAATCAACCGATTCAACTTGAAATTTGTTGGGGCAGATTCCTTCCCCGAGTCCATATCGAATCAACCAACCATGTGTAACACTCACAGTAAAGGCAAGGACCATAGAAACCCTAAAAAATGAGGATGGGGTGTGGCAAGAGCAATGAAAAACCTTCAAAAAATTAGGGTTTCTTATTAGGTCACATACACTTTGTTTGGAGATATAGAAATTTTGTTGCCCAACTCTACTCTCTCTCTCTCTATTCTCTTTCTCTTTCCCCATAAAAGCAACGACTACCTCTTGGCGACAGAGATTGTATTTGCCTAACAAAATCTCTGTTGCGTGACAGACCCTTAGTAACCGAAACCTTGGTATAGGGGTGACGCTCCCACTCTGAAACCTCGCGCTCCCGCTCCGAACTACGCTCCGACGCTCCCGCTCCGAAGGTATTTTAGAACTAAGAACATTTTTTAATCGGCCGCTCCGACGCTCCCGCTCCCGCTTTCGTTCCCACTCCGACCCGCGCTCTGGTTACTTAGGACAGACCCTCTCCAAATACCTCAAAACCCCAAACTTGGACCTCAAATTAGGGACGATGGTGAAAGTTTTAATACTTTGAGACGTCCATAGTGTTTAACCCAACATTTTACTAGATCAACGACCCACTTATTTACAGTAAGGTGAAATTGACAATTTAAATTTCATAAAATAGTCTGTCGATTCCATAAATATAATAAGCCACTTTGTAAATGTGTTTTTATCCATTTAACCTAATCGACAAACCATTTTGTATTGTCAACTCTATGGAATTCCTAACTATTCTGCCAAATTAATAAAAAATTAGATTGAAATATCAGTTGCCCTCTTGTAAATAAGCATGTGTATTTTGCTTGACGCAATGGGACAAATGATCCTGAAACCAGCCCACGACACTTGTATATAAGAAGGTTGAAATATTTCTTTCAAAGAAAACTGTGGGGACAAGATTGTGTACGCTGTATTGTAGCCAAGTCAAAAATCAAAACAAATTTTATTTTAACCGCGACTTCGTTGCAACCTGCAATCTGCAGTGCCGCTCATACACCACGACCCCACCACAAATAACCTGTGTTTTCATCGGTGTAATTTCAAAAAAAAAGCCTGTAAAATTTTTGTCAAAACCTAGTGTAGTAGGATTTTTTTTAAGAAGTATATGTTTTTTTTATGAGATTAGTTAATTAATGCTAACGGGAATTGAGTCTTAGTCCAAACTGTCAACAACAATAGAGACTATTGTGTAAATTGACATGTGCAAAGACTTTTATCCTAGGCTACTTAGCCTTAAAAAAATTTAGCTGTCTAAAATACTTTTCTTGTTTGTGTCTAGCTCGGAGCATAAAAATGTAGAAAATTTTTGGTAGTAGAAGGCTAGAAGCGATCAAGAGACATTGACATAACT